>JAQGBJ010001646.1:0-21429 GCA_034698345.1 Sphaeridia pumilis
TCCCAAGCTTTCAGGCCATCCAATTAGCAGTAACGCTATTTCCGCCAAGTAAATCAATTTGCGCTAATGTGGTTCTAATTTCGGTGAGAATTAGTCTTTTCTCACAACCAGACTTTTCCTGGCCGTTAATGCCACTCGCAAGTATGCAATATGCATCATGTACACAGTAATCAGAGGCAGTAATCTGGTTGGTGGACTATATGTACAGATCGAAGCCAAAATGGCCTCTAGCACCGAAAATATTCAAAGCTTTTCGCGGCGTGCTTGTAGTTCCTGTCGTGATAACATTGCCCAGAGGCAATGTATAGCATACGACGTACGACTATTTAGTGTGAAATAACCAAGTATGCCAGTTCTTCGGGACAAAGGATTTTTGGAGACATGGAAATATAATTTTGAAACCGACCGTGGCTTGAGAGCATACATGGACTCAATGAATGATATGTTTCATCCTTGTCTGTCTCTCTAGACGCCATTCTGGTTTATATGTAGGCCAGGAAACGCCGTCAGAATGAAAATGGACGTCAACCAGAACTGACTGAGACATGATCCACAACTGTTCTAATATTTCGACTCGTGTTCAAGGAACTATATTAAAAACAATGCCCGGGCCTCCAACCATGGCTCAATCCAGTGTGCAGAAATGGCACGAAGGAGATGGAACAGATTGTCGAGAGAAACGGATGTTTCCTTAAATGCCACACGAATTTATACATGTATGTATTCTATCCTATCTTTTCTCAAAGAAGAAACAGAGAATTGAACATGCTAAATTCGGCTATAAAGTCAAAATGCCGCTTGGAACCGAGTAGGCGGCACCACATTGTCATTATACAAAAGACAAGATCATGCACAAAGCGCGTAAACCTTTTACTGCCAATGTAAAACAAGGCCGAAAATTTGATATGAAATGGATACGCCGGCAACCGCAGAAATTATTCATCCGGACGATATTCATGTAAATTGTACTTTCTCTCTGTCCGGGAATTTTCGGACGAAACAAGCCAAGCATTTTAGTCCACAGCGCCACTTTTGTGATGATGATTCATTTTACAGACGGTTGATAACGCTTGAGCGATAATAGGCACCGCCGCTGAAAAAAGTATCATTTCAAACCACTTTTCCGCCGAATTAGGCGCAGAAAAAAAGCTCCAGACCACAGCTCAGGGTGCTTGAACCAAATTAAATATTTGAACAGAATTTCTCTACAGTCCTGAATGCTGCTACACCGACAGCCCATGTTTTTGATGAAACTGTCAAGCTTGCAGATTCCAAAAGTTTCGGACCAAGAAGAAGAGGTATTTACTTCGTGTCGGTTTCTACCCGGACAAGTCTTTAGAAAAATAATACCTTTGGATTGGGGTTGAGTAAATACCAGTCAACTGCAAACGTTTGCCACGTTGCTCGTTATTCCACAAAACTTGGCAACTGCAGCTTGAGCTGCTGGAACCACAATTCCGCGGCGGGATTTCTCTTCATTCTGATGTAATCCTGAAAGGTGAAACTGATATCTTCTTTCCTTCAGTCATCCATGTTCGGGAATGTGGGTATTTTCACTTCTCCTCTTCCCTTCAGACCACCAAAGTGTAATCTAATGCTCAAAAGATGCAACAAACCTTAGGAACATAATTAAACTATAAATTACGTAGCCTCTCACGGTAACCCTCTCGATTGTATTTGTCAGAGATCCACGTAAGAAGGAAATCAAGTCGACATATAAAATAAAGTAAAGGATTGACAGCTTTTGCTTTTATCTATCCCGCATCATAATAGAGTCTTCAATCAAACTCTACAAGCTGGCAAGAGTATATTGAGTTGGGCGGCAAAGTATAAGTAACACATGGTGAGCTCTCAGGGAAAGGTTTGATGGACCGGAGACCAATTGAACTTGTTCAACCTCAATAAGTAGATTTATTCTTCAGTGCACACCAAACCCATTTCTTTGGATTTGAACTTGACAAGTGGATAATGTCTTTGAAATTGCCAATTACAGTCTCCCAACTGCATTGTGTCTTGCCACAGCCACGTGTACGTGCACTTTTGTATCCTTTTTTCTCTCAGAGTTAATCTAATGGTATTTACTTACATCAGGTGCATCATCTTGTGCTGCATTCCAGAGCAGAACTTTCTAAATGCATATGTTGTTTATTTACTTTCTCCGTGTATTCCCAAAAGAGCCGAGGTAAAAGCAAAGCTGCATTCTTCTAGACGTGAATACATTTCACACTTTAACAAGAATGCACTCTTCCATCTCTGCGTACTGTTTGTGAGCCATGAAAAATTTAAAAGTGCAAAGGTTTCTCGGCAAACCAACATTTCATGGCTGACATGTGTAATGTTAGGCGCATATATGTTTTTTAGTACGCAAGGCATTTTCCTATTCAACTGTCCAGGTGTACGTATGCCCGAACACCACAAAAGCATGCACACGTGGAAGGAGAAGAGTAAAAAGATTTATATTTCACTTCTCGTAGGTCGTATTTCATTTTTCTCCAGATTCAAGTGTTACAGGACATTTCTGACACTTCCTTGTCATTCTCGGTAAATAGATGCGAGCTTGCTTATTTACGCCTTTTCATACAAAACAACGTGAAATATTTATGCTGGCAGGCGGAAATGGACATTTCTACCATGGCGAAAGGTGCATAGCCAAAGCTTGGTTTCAAAGCTTGAATGTTGTTTGCTTTTTGCATATGGGCTATGCGGAAGAGTACGGAAGACTATTACTGTAGCATTTTAAATGCCCACATGGAGCAATTAACCATTGATATGTTCTTATTAAATTTATGGCCGTGTTGTGTTCATTGTCTAATGACGAAATGGAACACTTTTTTCAAGTTGGTTCACCAAAGTTATTGCATGTTCGTCTATAAAGTACTCGCTCATAGGTTTAGGCTGTAACGAAACGGCAGCTGGTGCTAGAATCATCAAAATGGTAGCAATATTCCAATTAAATATTTCTGCAGTCTTTTTTCTGTGGACTACTGCAATTGTTTCACTAAGCACTGTCAAAGGAGCTTTTGAACGGGCATGTGAATCTCACGCAGGATGTGGCTTCGAAGGCATAGAGACAATTTATTTTTCTTGTAAAGACCGTAAATGTGACTGCAAGATCAGGAAGGCAGCAGACCATTGGTCTAACGGACATACTCTTTACTCCGTGTTTCGAAACAAGGACGGAAGCTGCTCTGTTGAAGCTGGAGGACCTTGTGGGGAACTGGATGGCTTGGAGTTGAAGTGTCCAACTGGTACTGAGTGCATTCAAGAACGTTGCCGTTGGCCTAACAGTGTCGGAAAGGGTCATATTCGGTCGCTGTGTCGGGACGATGTTGATTGTGATCCTTCACTGAAGTGCGAGCAAAGGAAATGCATGAAACGTGAATAGCTATATATATTTATTCGATCTTAGAGAGCCATCTTTTTAATTTAAGTATCTAATAAATATTGTTAGACTACATTGCAGCCGTCATTGCAGCCGTGGTTTTGAGGGAAATAATAAAATTTAGTTTGTCAGTTATGTGGAGCCAAAGACACATCATAAAAGATTTTTTCACTAAAAGTATTTCGAGAGGAACAAAAAGCCTCGACACCACAAGACGGTGCACGGAGAGATCGATCAATCAGTGTCGGTGTGGAAGCAATTCATCTAATCGAAACCTCTGCCGTTCACGACATTAACATTAAGTCCACCTATCCCGTGCTTATGTGTGTATTTCTACTTGTCCGCTATTCTTTAAAGTATTTTTCCCCTCTTGCTGCTTTCACAAGTGAATTTCTCCACCCTACCGTCCATCCATATATTCCACCGCCATTCACAGTACATTCTCCTTTGGATAGACCGAAGAACGCACTTCATTTTCCCACGCAATCATCGTATATTGAAACTTCCAATATTGGAACTTGGTTCCAAGGAGCAGATTTCCCAATCGTGTATGCGTCTTTACGGAATCCGCGAAAATCCACCAATACGACACTACTAACAGCTGACGCGAATTTAACAAGGCGGCAGTGGCAGTGGGTGCTAGAAGTTTATGGTGGACTAGCACATGGACGTATTGGCGTTGGCGACACAGAGGGAGTAATCGGAGACGGTCTTCGACAGAGTTTATACTTGCAGGAAGCGGAAAATATAAAAGTGTATTGTATCCGGTTGGAATTTAAGGGACCCTCATGTCAACACGTACGTTTCTCACGACATGAATGCCAAACTTTAGTTTCACACAGTTTGCTATCCTTTCAATTTGACTCTCCCAAATGCTTTCACCAGAACAACTCATCATTCAGTCTACTTACGCCACTAACCACTTGAAATCAGCATCCTACTTCACCAACTAACCAAACAAGCAAACCTTTCTTCATGCACATGTACCGTCGCCAAGTTGCCCATTTCCTACTCACCAACCAGCATTCACACACACAAATGCAACCATAGGCCTTCTCAAGTAGCTTAGACTTATCCGCTAACTTGTCCCATTTTCAACCCAAAGACAAGGTACGTATTTTCGTCCTGTAAAAGAAGGACACATATTCGCCACACACCAACGTGTGACACCATTGCAGATTTTCATCCGAAGTAACCGAGATACCAGAGGCGACAAGACATTTATTCACAGCACCGTCAAAACTTTGCCGCCATCAGTAATATCTTTCAAACGCCCGCCAACGATGCAACCTGCCCAAGGAACCACAAACTGCTTTTGTCACAAGAAACCGTGTCTATGTAGTGTAATATAACATGATCGTGTATATCGGTTGTGATAAGTTGCTATAGCGCCTCCCGCGGTCGCTTTCTTGTCTCTTGTTCATCAGCCTACGTCCGCCGCTGCCATATTGAATTTGTGATTGTTTGTCATCACCGGAAATATCCCTGACGTTTCTTTGAAACACCAATCAACTTTTCGGAACTAGTCCAAACTTTACCGCGTTCCTCTCTAGTCGCCGATACTAGTTTTTCCCTATTATTCCAGCGAGTCTCTGATGAAAGCACGGTGTTTCAACAGTAGATCATCGTGTCTATGAAATGATGCAACTTGTTAGAGAAAGTGGGAATGCATGAATGAGGGGTATTGTTTGAGCCATGGAGAAAGTGATATTGCTGTTCGCCGGGTCGGACTCGGGAGGCTAGTGGTAGCATGTACACTTCGGGTTTTTGTTGGATATAAATAATGAAGGGAAATAAATTGCGCGGGAAGAGTAGCAAAAACCAGAATATAGGAGCTACAAAAGCCGAAGATGGCACCGAGACAAAAGAGGTCTGACCGAGAAGGTGGGACCGACTGAAACAACAGTAAGGAAGCTTTGTATACAACACGGAAGAAGAGAGCGTGCAAGTTGATTCTCACTTTGTAGGGGATTAACTGGACTTGGACGTGATTCCGCGATGACAAAGCGGGCTCTAATGCATTTTACGGCATGGAAACCTTGTTACTACCAAGTCGACCGAGAGACAAAATTAACTTGAATTTTTATTGCTCCGTGTCTGGCAAAAAGCTGGGTCGGCAGGCAGGCGATGTGAATTTCTTTTCCATATAGCGTGTGAAATGGTACAAAACATGCTGAGAACAATAGGACACATCTCATTTGTTTCTTTCGTGACCATCGCACATTCGAATGACTGGACGTAGTATTCATTCACCGCAAACTCTTTTACTTTCCTGTCAACGTGAACCTGAACAGCCATTTGGAGAGCGCGGTCCCTTTACTTACACATGAAGTTTTTGTTTTTCATTACAGCGCAGGATTCAATGGACTTTTCCTATCCGTAGAGAAGTATGTTTGTTATCCCTCAAGTCAAAACTTTGGAGTTTCAAGACCAAAATTGTCGGTCGTTTCTGGCCAGAGCCCATAAGACGAAAGATGACGTCAAACTCAAACGCAGTAGATTTGCGGCAGCTGGGAGTCTTTCGAACAAATGACTTTTTAACGCAGGCCAAGCCAAATTGATCTGGCCTAATGACAAAATTTCAGGTCCTGCAAAACCGAAATGCAACAAACAATTGACTTTCCGATCGAGCGTCCAACCGCCATGGACATGAATGTGACCTGAAAATAAACAATAGCCACAGAACCGAGCCAGGTCTATCAGAATCGTCGCAACCAGCAGACCAACAGGTTCGTCAGAAGTCAGATCCGGCTAATTTGACAGATTAAGCAGACTAATCAAACTACTGCCTCCTGTCCTCACTGAACGTACAGAAACTGATTAGAGGGTACGGTAAAACTCAAGAAGTACATGAGGCTCTCAACTTTTGAATTTTGCTATTTGTGATGATCACTTACATTCGTATACCCATCGCCGACAAAAAAACGCTGGAATAGGTTGAATCAAGACATCATTTCAGACATCATCTGTCAGCGCTGAGTAGCCGAACAATGTCGACCAACTTTTTCATGGGCAAATGCCTCCAGAAGTCGCATACTTTGCGTAAACGACGGAAACTTTTCTTTATACGCACACAAAGTACAAAACAAGTATTTACCAAAAAAATATATGGATCTTGAGCCGACTTTAGGCAAGTGGGAGGAAAGTAGTTTGTGGGCTACTGACTGACTGAGTGAAAAGAAGATGGCGAGCAATGAATAAAATAGCTCATTGTACGTCATCAAGAACCCAAGCTAAGGAAAGAAACTTGGCATTTTTCTTCCGGCTTTGAGCTTAATCAAAGGAAGCCTTGCGGAATAATACCAAAGTCATTTTGACGGTGAAAGGACTTAATGTCAATTTCACCCACTATACCGGAATTGCTCTTCTACTCCAACTTCTTTCCTTACTCGGCCTCAAGCCGAACGAACAGTATATATAAAGCTCGCCTTTTTCTTATAACAAGCCATTGTGTGCGAGTAAGTGAAATCAGAGAGAAGCTTTTTCCTTCGCACCAGGCAACCATGCCGTTACCTACTGACCAAAACCTTACCGCAGGAGTTGAACTGTTTATGTACCGACCTTGAGCAGTTCTGAACGACACCCGTTCAACGTCGGCTTGGCACCTTTTCTATCTTGACACACTATTTTTCAGTCAACCGGATGAAATTTTGCTTCTTTCCACAAAACTACCACATAGACGAACTCGTCATTCCAATTATATCATCTTGTTGAGCACGACATTAAAATATCCATTGGATTACAATTTCCTGAAGCGTTTTATGGAGCTGTAATTTTGCAAATGGCGTACTTAACTTGATGCCCTCGCCTCTTGGAATCAATATCCATTACTGTAATCTAGCCTAGCCCCAGTCTTGTTCTATCCAACAGCAGTAAGTAACAGTCTCCCGACGAAGGAATTTCAAATCTCCACCCAAAGCAAGTACATAACGTGCATGCAAGCCTCACAGTAAAATTTTGTGGTTCTCCACAACAAGCTTGTATGCATGTAGTCTTTCACTCAACTTCCTCTTTTCGAAATTTCTCTGATAAAACACAATGCAAAAACTGACAGTATTGTTCCACCGAGTTGAATGCATAAATTTTGACGCGAAATCGAAATTTTTTAGCTAATAAACTGCTGAGTAAGCAAATTTCTCTATCCAGAAAAATTGTTAAATATTCTGCTGACAAAAGTAAACACCACAACAAAAACCAGCTCTAACGTTACTACTCAAAAACGTAAAGTTGCATAGAATTTTTATCATTCTTTAAAATTATCTCCTGTAATGTTATTTTCTCCTCAAGTAATAAAGTTGGTAGATGACTTGGCCCCTCCGCCAGCTTCAGCAGCAAAGTCAGCTTGGATAATAAACTTTGTAAATTATGTGTGAACATAAATTTGTACCATAAAGTCATAATAGGAGCAGGTGGGGAAAGCCTCCTACCACCGAAATCGCTTCCTACCCTACACAATATTGTTTCCATAAGCTTCAGAGCCGTAAGTAATCATAAGCAAACGTTAATATTACGAAACGTCTGGAGCTCCTCCGTTCCTCTTCCGTATCCGGCTTTAATAAACTCGAATGCACAGTAAGCTTCCAGTGACATTTTTATCAAAGACTATGCGACCGTCGTGCCGTACCTTATATAGTTTATCTACAATTCTTGCACGAAAGTACGCGTAAAAGTGCTACTTACACCTTATCTTAACTAGCATTAGACATTGGCATTGTATCCAGTTCAGTCAACTGCCATTGTGAAAGGAACAAAAGTACATGGAGTGGCCTAATGCCCTTCTCCTAAAGCTGAAATGCTGGGTGGCGCGGGAACGGAGCAAAAGCCACTCGTTAATGACATCCATGCATATTGCATAGAAGGCAAGTCGTAAACGAGCTGTAAACAGCCATAAAACGCGACTAAATGAGCTCGCACACCTCATTTAGAAATTAGTGTTTGAGCTGGTGAAAGCTGCTACTTAATACTGCAGAGGCTTGTTTGCCAAGGCCGGCTCTTCATCCTATTTATGACACCTTTGGCCCCCAGCATTTACTTAGTGTTTGAATGAGAACTATTTGGATTATTCGCAACCTACATCTGCAATAACTGTAACTGTTAGTCAAAAAGAAACAAGCACCTGCTGATGCTCTTTATTACTACAGCATCTAAACTGAGTCCCAGCTGACCGAACTCGTTGCGAATTTTTCAAAGAGCTGTTTATTGCTTGCGGTGGCCGGATATATTTTATTTGTCACATATGCTCACCAAATTGGCGCTGCCAATCAACCAAGCAGGATTCTGTTTTGATTTTGTTGCTCTACAAGGTGGTTGGCATTTTTGCCGAGATGTAGAGACTTGTGTGGTTGGATTTGGATGAGACGGCAGTACGACTTTTGCGGATTTCGTTTTCCGCATCAGTCCCTTTTCCATTTCCGCCAGAAGGCAATATGACAATCTACCTTATTTCCTTTTGCTGTGAACGCGAGCGGAGTAACATGCAAGTTTATATTGCGGGTTGCAAAAATTGGTGGTCGAGAAACGAACGCACTTGCAGCCGAAACCACCAGCATGTGCGCTATACATTGTACAATATAGACACTGATGATATGATCCCGACAGGGCACAATTTCCATGGTTGAGTAGCGGCTGTCATTCGTTTTGCTTTCGGCTAGTAGAGCCCTGCGGGTTGGAAGTGGAGCGGAGAAACTTGATAGAGATAACTTATCTTTATAAGCTTCTCGGAGTATTTGATTTTTCGGATATCGGTTTCGCCATAGGCCTTTCGTGCATCCGCTCGGGAATCAGATCTATAATGGGGTTTCGTGTGGTGGTGGAAATAACAGATCATCAGTGCTCGGCTTTGTACACGAAAAAGTCGGGTTCTTCTACGAAAAGCTCTTGAACTCTAAAGAAACAAATGTCATCTAGAACAAGTCAATGGATTTAGTGGATTTGGAACCTCGTCTTCTTTTGGTTTGACCGCCGGTTTGATTTCAGGCAAAAGACTGGATGGCTGAATGGCTGGCGTTGACCGTTGTCGGCTAATGGGATTTTGTAGGAAAAAACTGATGTGGAAGACAACACGTGAGAATTATTGAGAGGGAAGCGTGTGAAAAATATATCGGTCATGAGAGAATCTAGGTGAAAGTGGCGAGGTATAGAGAAAGAGAGATAATATGATAAAAGTGGTGGAAAAGTGATAGAGCCATGCTATAAATGGAGCAAAGAAAAGACCAGCTCACCTGTTACCAACAAGCTAAGGATAAGGAGCATCATATTCTTGACCGTTGATCGATGGTTGAGATTGTTAGAAAAGCCCGAATTCCAGTTACTTATCCGCCGGCTAATATCCGTAGTCATCTTTGGCAAACTTATCTTCTTTTTCTCATTCTTTCCCCGTTCTGGATCCATTACTTTTTCTCTCAGAAACCACAATTCCTCTGTCGACAATCCACGGGATTTGAGTCTTGTTCCAGTGTTATCAATTTCATTCCTCTTCGCTTCATCCACTACTCGCTTCATCGTTCACCATTGTCCGAGAACACGGCACCAAGGCCCCAAACTATTCTTCACCAGACAGACAATCTCCAATCAGATTAACCAGTTCCTCCACCGCCAAAGTCGTGTCCCTTTTCTCCACCTGGAAGCAGTAAAAGTCATTTGTAAACATAAGTTTTCATCCTCACTTTCTTGGACCAAGAAACCACTTTTACTTGTCCCTTCCACTGATTTATACTCTTGCTTCCTGATCAAAATTCTCCGCATATTTCTCCTAGTCATCAAAGCCAACATGTACCAGTTATATCAGAGAGTGTTGATCAAACACGCTCTAACACAAAAACGAAATCCACTTGCGATTCTGTATAATACTTTCTGGGCCGAGTTGGAATTTCATATAAACACGGGTATCGTCTCTGACAGGGTGGATTATTTCCAGCCAAAGGATTTTATTTCCCGATCGTTCCCTTCCCTTACTTGCTAATTTGGCAACAAAGTTGATCAAGTGAATTTGCTTTCTCTACCAATGCATTCCATCTAAATTCACAATTAATACAGCGTGGTTTACCCTGGTACGCGCTAGATTAAAAACAATCCATATGGATACACTACAAACTGTGTACGTTCCAAAAACTATATTTACAATTAGGATAGAGAATTTCATCGACGCTCTAATTAACAACTATCAGAACAAAAGAAGCATTCACTATTAGTATTATCAAACGTAGCAGCCACAATGATTAATACAGCGTTATTTTGATTTAACGCCGACTTTCACACCGGCATTTCACCTGGATGAGTGATAGTACCGTTTCTTGCTTTTATATTGCTCTATAAAACATATTGCGTCTCCTCCCACTTTAACCTGTGCATGTACATCTGTATATACCGTTTCTCTTTTTGTTACCATTTTATCTTTCTTTGAATTATGTTTCAGTAACAAACAGCTCTGCAACCAACCACACACCCTTTCCACAAGCTCTACAAAAGTGTGTAGCACCTGTACCTGTACAAATTTCACCTTCATCGTTAATCCAGGCAGTAATGAAGATAAATGGAAAAGTGAGTAGAATTATAGAGATTTACTGCCTAGAAAACCCATCCAAAGAGGCTTCAAATGTAACCTCATATGCTATCTCCAACTACATGAACTCAAAGTTTTGCCAACCTCATATTCTACCTTGAAAGCATCTGAACAAAACCGCTAGTTCACCGCAAGAAGACGTTGCTTGGTTTTGCTTATTTGTAGCGGCGGTCAACATATTACTTATTTTTTGAAGCCTCAGTAGTAAAAGCCGTCCAGCTCGAGAAGAGTACTCAAGTCATTAGAAGCTAGGCTACGGATTAAACTCCTTGAAGTAGAAAATTAAAAATCTCTTGAATGTTTCACACTCGCTCCCTCAGGTTTCCCTTGGGAACTGCTACTGGCGGCCCTTGCAGTTCTAGATCTGCTTATTTTTTTACGGTATATACATTATGGGTGAAGGATGAAAGCGGCGGTTCTCCCCTCAAGCAAAACTGATCCATGAGATACACATTTATTGCCACAAAAAACTACCACAGCAGCGCAAAACTATTCGCCGCTTATTCAGATTCAGACATACCGCTACGCCTCGACGGGTTTCTTTTAACCTTTCGTGGGAAGTGAACGAAAGAGAAACTAGTGGAAAACACAATTTTACACCTACTTGCCCGCATGTTAAATAGATGAAGGCCCCTAGAAGACATGGTGTATAGTGTATGCGTTCTATATTCAAACTTTAGCTCAACACCATACATACATACCAGTAAACCAGCTCTAGAAGATATATACTCATTTCAAAATTTCAGGAGGGACATTTGGGACAAGATTTGCGCCTGTACGTTTGAGCTGTGGATTGTTGTTTCTTTATGTTTGCCAAGATTACGGGGCATTTCAAATCTGAATTTGGCCAAGTCAATAAACACAAATGGGCCAGCCAGATTTTAGAAAGCCTTACTGCTGAAAAAGCTGTCCAAGTCCAAGATTACCTCTGGTCTGGCCCTGTTTACAGACTTGAACAGAAGAGGAAGAAATACATACATGAATTTTCTTGCATATGCATTGACAGATCACTAGAATTTACACTTTCATATTCCGTACACTAGCACCACCTTATTCGAAATTTATAAGCACATAAATTAGATTATCAAAAGCGAAAATGTAGAGTCCCAAGGAAGGGGCTCTAGAACCCGTCAATTCCCGCTGTTGGGTTAACAGGTTCTTTTGCAAGTCTCGAAAATAAATTCTTTTTTTCCGTTTCATCTATAGAAATTCTGTTTGCTTTTAAACTTGCTCGGTGAATAGAAAGATCAACTTTTATAACTTGGAATTCCTCTCGGGGGCTTTCATGTATATATCGATACCTTTTCGATATCGGCCGTCATAAAGTTAGTTTCGCAACGCTTCACCTAATACAGTCCCGCTTTGGAACAAATTTGATTTTCAATAAAAATCTTTACAATTGCTTCAAATAGCGTCTGCCATGTATATACCTTTCTTCGTTGCCATTTCTTCGAAGGGTTTATAAAGAATTTGGAATCGTGATGATTGGAACTTTATTTGCCCTTCTTGTTTGCACTACGAGTCATGGTTACTCTGAATTTCTTCGCAAAACCTGTCTTGTAGCGTAGCGTTCACCTCCCAATCACCGATAACAACAAGTTAACATACAAACTAAATTTTATTGGTACAGCTTTCTATTTCACCTTACTACGGCCTCTTTCCGGTAATAAGGTAAAATATACTTACATAAAATTACCTAGAATAGAGATCATTAAAAGTTTGGATAAAGACTGAAATTAAAGTTTGCACATAAAAGTATGCATCGATGGATTGCTACGACATGTACATCCAAAAGTTATAATCAGCGAATACGTCGCAAATTCCTGGTTCCCAATCTACCTGGTTATTAAAGTATGTCCTTAAACAAGAAATTTTACTGAAAAGTTTTCTTCATGTCCTTCATCGTTTAACCCTACAGCAGAGGCGACTTGAGGAGACAACAAAGGCATTTTCTCCATGTGTACCAATCGAACAAAACTTTGTTTCTTTCAAAATTTAATTTGGAGCTATTGTCCTCCCAAGTAAGGATATTAAATCGGGGTTTGTCAACATGCCCACCACACCAAGTTTACTCTAAAACCGCTAATTATTTTGTTGTTTTAAAAGGGCTCTCGCTTGCCAAAGGAATGGACATGTATGTTCATGAGCTTATAACTTATTGAGCCAACTTCAAAAGCAGTCCAAAAGTTCAGCAGACGTATACAAACACAAACGCAAATAGACGTGTCCGCTATTGTTTATTATTGCTTGATCAAAGCCATTGTGCGTGCGTTTGATGTGAACAAAGAAGCTGCGACATCTAAAGATATTAAAAGTTTGGTGTGGGAAGTTGCAGAAATTCTCCAGCCACTGGACACATCGTCATTGTGATAAAATTACAGAATTTTGGAAGATCTGTAGGGAAAACGGCTTGAGGCTATGTTTCCAGAGGGCGGCTATTGAAAATGGAATTCTTGGCATGTTTCTCCACACACTTGCCGTAATAAACCTTGGGAGACTTGCGAGAAAACTTTGCGTCTCTTCCACTTGCCATCATGTCTCTCATGTTTGTTTCATATTCATTGTCTCGCTAATAGATTCTTCTCACATGTCCCTCAGGAACTTACTTTTCTTCTTTCCTTATTATATGTATTCACGTCTTTATGTTCGCACACACTGCTCGCTAAACCGGGAGAAAACGATGCGTTTACCACCAATACCAACATTTAAAATCAGAGACTCTACATATATGCATTCAAAGCTTTTGCCTTGTCCCAAAGAAGACAAAATCCGCAGATGAATAATGAGAAATGCAAAAATTATAATCTCGTCGAATCCTTTTACGCAACATACACACTTCTATAGCTCCAACTTTTCTTTCACCTTTTGTTTGCTGCAGCACAGCCTTGCCGGAAAAGTTTGGTGGCGACACAAGTCCCGTGGCTACCGAAAAGGAGATATAGAATTTTATACAGCTCAACAAGGAATGGGAGGAAACAACAGTTGGTGCGAGAACAATAAACTTTTAAAACACTTGAAGAAAATGCTTTGAGGACATTTCCGACTGCATCCTCCAGTGGTGTGGTAGGTGTGGTGAGGAAGCCCGGCATTTTTTGACGTTACTGATTCTCTTGTGAAGGCGAGCCGCCGTAAACTCTGGCACGAAGCACGTAAAGACGTATTTGACAAAATACTTCTTCTGCCGTCTTCCAACCCAAAGTCACCCGAAATGAAAAAACCAAATCATCTATGAAAGTCTTTCGACCAATATTAAATTTTCTTTTCAATGAATTCTTGTCTAGAGAAACCAAAAACGGGAACACAATAATTTTACATGCCAAAGTCCAATTCTTTCATGAATGTATTTAATACAATGGACTCGCACATGCTACAAGCTACAAACAATGACGACATTGGGACATCAGATTCTAACTGCTGTTAAAAAGAAAGTTCAGCAACAAAGCTTCAACTTTTACTAAA
Source organism: Sphaeridia pumilis (assembly GCA_034698345.1). Taxonomy (NCBI): domain Eukaryota; kingdom Metazoa; phylum Arthropoda; class Collembola; order Symphypleona; family Sminthurididae; genus Sphaeridia; species Sphaeridia pumilis. The sequence continues at coordinate 14,403 of JAQGBJ010001646.1, forward strand.
CCAGCCTTTGAACAATAGTTGTTTTTGTGTTATTGTGCTTGTATGGTTTCTTGCACTACAAGAGAAATACAAGTTTAGTAACACACTCACAACAAATGAAATCTGTGGAGATAAACCATATTTTAGCGAGACAAAAACCACGCGGCCATTGTTTACTCCAAAAGCATTGATGTGGCAGTGGGATGTTTGCAAAAATCCAGATGCTTTTGAAACTTCTAAAAATTCAACTACAAAAATACAATAGGCCCATTCCCCACGCTAAGTATATACACTTTCACCAGGCGTTTACAATGTTTTTGCGTTTCTGCTTTCTGCGTCTCTGCCTACATTATATACATTCCCGAATCAGAATTGCAACTGGAAAATACTGTGAATGTGGTTAATCATCAATTGTTTCGAAGCCCGGATGTGTTGACTCCCATGTACTAACTAATTGAGCAAATATGAAAATCTGTCAAATCTGGTACATTGTTTATGAATATGGTGAAATCAAGCTCCAGCAAATGTCAACTGATTATCAAGTGAAATCAACGCCTTGTTTCCGGCGGTCCCACCCCACATTGACGACTTTCTCCGACTGAGAGGTAACACAACCTTCACACGCTCCGCGGATTTCTTGATACCACACAACAGCTGCATTTCATGGCATATGATTCCCAATTATGTAGATATGCCACAATGTATTAGTATGGCAATCAATTTCCTTAGAATTTGATAGAAGGAAACTCGAGGGGAAAGGCATTATCATGCATGACCTCTGTTCCTTTGTACAGTGTCATCAGGGAAGGGAAATCCTTTCTTGAAATTTCCTTGCCATCTGTGTTTAAGAACCTCATATATTTGAGCCAGGCTGGCAAAAAGTGAGAAGACCGCTTCAATCGACCAAATTTTTGCTCCAAATTTGAAGCAGAACGGAAAATTATTATACAGAGGATCTCGCCATCCGCCCAGGTCAATCATGTTCACATGTAAGTGCTATGGAAATGCTACCATCGTCACGGAGACGTCTTTTGATCTACAAAAGTTGTATGCTTTAACGTGTACCTCTTCCCACTCTGATGGCCCGCTGTGTGATAGTGATATGAATATGCACAGAACCACTTGATCCATTTCAGTTGACATCTTTGCTTTCTCCAAGCTCTTATTCAACAAGATTAAATTTCACAGCAATTCAAAACTACTTGTCCCATAAGTGTGAGAATTGTGCCATCCAACATACGATTCCGCTGACACGTTTGCCAAAGTACTGTGGAAATTTGCGATGCTGTCCTTTTTGACTACTGTCTTCTCTTCCCCTTATTCAGCAGATATGGCACGGAAGATGTAAATCAGCATCGAATTACACGTGTGAACATCATTTGGTTTTTGCGCTTCTCCAGAAACTCTTTGATAAACTCACAAGAACATCAAATGAACATCCACTCATATTTAAATTTCCAGCTTTCTTCCAAAGTGACCTTTGAGGTGGCTTTTACGCTGGCTGCATTCACGAAACTCAAGCTATGTTTAGCATTCCATTCAATTATATATTTCCTTTTGACTACGTTCCTAATGAGTCAGTCACTCTTGCCTCCAGACGTCGGCCCTCTCCAGGAAATCCATATAACGTAGCCTTTCCGCTTTGAACAGCAAATTCAGCCTATGGCTGAACTTGGTCTACAAAAACAGTGCTCACAGATGAATATAGGATTATCAAGGAACCCCATTTCAATTTTTAAACAGGTTCCGGCGTTAATATTTACTATAGCGAGTAACGTAAATGTAACTTACGGAAACCTTATTTTGTAGGTCTGTGAGAGAATTTATATTTGAATATACCAAGTGTATACCAACTGTTCACCATGGACACAAATGACGTAATCCTTTTACTCAAGCTTGCACAGTTTACATTCAAAAGTGTACATTTCCCATGCCATGAATTCGTTGGGAAAATTCACGCTTTGAATGAGTAAATGTGCATGATGAAGCCATATTCTTTGCCCGAAAAATATGCATCCACCTGTCAGTCTTTATTGGCAATAATTGAGTTTTCCACTTTCTTCCAGGCAGCTGAATACATGGCGGAAATGGGCGACAACCACATGAAAGACTGAAACCAAATTCAGCTTATGCATGCATGCTTCTCTGAGCCCAAAACTTTTGATGCTGACCACAAAACAAGCTTCTGGTTAGTCGGACAACATTAATCTCCATTTGAGCGCCATGTTCTTCCAACTCGTCCCAAATCCCGCTTAATCCTTGCGTAAGCAGCGTGTACTTTGGATAAAATTTGAAGCACGTTGGCTCAGCTTAAGTAAACTCGGTAGTTGTTTGTCAGGCTTCTTTCTTTTTTCAGCTTTCTCCCCTTATATATTTAGCGGAGACTTTTCTGATTCGTCCAGGGGACGTAAAAGACGGAGACGAACCAGAAGTGAGCCAAATTAACCTGGTCAACTCGTCGGGCGAGCTTTTAATGGAAAAGTTGTATGTGTGTTTGTTAACCTTTGGAAGAGGTAGACGAAGTTGGGAACAGAGAGGAGAGAGAAAACGTTTATTCTGGCGGAAGAAAGTTTTTGGCAAGCAGGATAATGATTGCGGTTTTGCAAACGGTATATACTCTTTGAGGTTGTCATTAATGACAGTTTCTCCCGCGGCCAAGTCGTCTACGCCTAAGCGAAAGAAAAACTGTTTCCTCCTGAGGAACACATTTACTACAATTAAAGGAAAGCACACACTCGCTGAGACAAAGGCCATTTGGCTCCTCGAATGTAGGCCATATAAAAAATGAACTCACACTTTTTACAAAACCTGACATCCACCAGGCTCTTCCAGTACATAAAACGTACAAAAGGTGTTCTCTTCGTGCTAAAAGTTCACAAATTAGCCGGCGATGCCCCCTAATCGCCAGCTTTTCAGCAACTTTAAGTTAAGGGTCCACAGTTCCGAAGTCGATCAGTCAGTCTTTTGGACCCACTTTAGCCAAAGCTTGCCAGAAAGAAGCAATTCTGAACATATGAACGAGTGCAAATTTTGGGTTCCACGTTCTTTTTTTAGTTTCACCTTCGTGTACACAACAGTTGCTGAATCACGATTGGGCCGGGATTTTCCTCCATTTGTATGTTTCAACTTCATTTAAAATTACCGTGAAGAACCTTCGGCTAATGTTGCCTTCTTGACGACGAAGGATCTAAAAAGCAACTGTGAGTTTGAAAAGTGACTCAAGAGGGTGACATAACAACTTGGACGAGAATGGCTTTTTAAGGTGGATTCAAGAGCAACTTATGCAGTCTCGTGGTTGCATTGATCCTTCGTGTACTGAATGTCGTAAACGGTAGATCAAAACAATTTCCTTCCTCCTGACCTGGCAAGTCCCTTCTTCCGTCACAAATTTAGCCCATAACAGAAGACGACATCGGAAGCGTAAATATCGTCTCGGAACATGTACGCTACCACCACCACCACTTGCCATTAGTTGGCCGACCATTCAAAGGGTGCAAAATTCACATTGCCACTTATTTGGACGCCGTCCAGAATGAGATCCCCTGAAAATATATCCTCTCCTTCCTCCAACATTTTTCCCTCTCGACAATCAAGTGTCAACTGGATGAGCGCAACCGTTAAGTCTTCCGCTCTGCTTACTTTTCCCTACTTTCTCGACATGTGCGCACACCAACTTCTAAGGCGTTATAGAGCACTTTCTGAAATTCGCAATTGAAATTCTAGTACTTTGTGGGGCTCCGGGCTTCATGCATGTCATTTTTGTATTGATTTTGCCAAACAACTAGTTTCCGCTGTGCTGCGCTGTAATTCTGGGTCTCAGGTGTCGTTTTTAGCCAGCAACGTTGCAATTTCACCAATCTATAAGCAAACACCAGGTTGTAAACATGGACGAAAAGGTGTCTGAGGTAATTTCAGCCTACGTACATAGTACATATAACTTCAATTCGATACTCAATTTCCGCTGTAAATATTGGAGTTGGTGGCTTTGACTGCCTTGTAAGATAGCAATCTTCATAAGGTATGATTGGAGGTTGTGGTCAACGACATATTTATCGGCGGTATTTCTCAAATATAAATCAGAATCACACAGCCCAAGTCAACAAAACACCTTTGGACCTCTGAACGTCTTGCAGAGAAATATTTCCGGTAGTCGTTAAATTTCCGAATCCAACTTTCTTTTTTCGCAATATATTTTACTTGCACAAGTTAAAAAATTACAGGGAAACCGAGAGAGCAGCGTAGAGCAATTGAGAAAAGAGTTTTGGGACGTGACCAGAAAGCGTAGGGCTGCATCAATTTTCGTAAGCCCTTCGTGTATTGTGTTATATGTCGTGGACGAATAATGTGGCGCTTACTTGTTTGTGGATACATGTATAACAACAGCTGCTTGTTTTTTGTCTCCAAATAATATGATCTTTGGCTTGGAAAAAGTATTCATGTTTGTCATGTATGCGCTAACTTTGCTGTCTTTCTGGATGCACGCAAGTTGTAGTCGACTACAATCCAATCCAACTACTAACCAACCTGCAGGAGGACGAACGATCCTGTTTACTTACACAAGTTGTTTTTTCTAGGGATCAGAACACATAGCCTTTAACCCTCGTATATATATACGGACAGGCTCGTGCTCATTTCTTTGGCTTTTTTCAAAGTATGCCTTTTTCTCTCATGGATTCTGGCTGGAATGAAAAATCTCGCGTTGCTTGTTTGCTTTCTTCGAATACGTCCATGTCCATGCAAGATTCTATTTCCTCCTTGGCTCAGTGTAAATCATGAATATTTTTATGCCGGTTGAATTCTGATGGCAAAGATCCTTGGCAATTCCTATGGTACAAATTCATATGAAACCAGTTCTGATCCCGCATAACTCTTTATTCTTCCCTCTGCTTTTGTGACAATACGAGAAATTTTGCCTCCAAAATCCCTATTCTTATTTTACACTCGGATTTGTTACAAGTTTCAGAGTAATGAAGCCTTGTCCCTACGCTCCTATTGAAGGTAACCCACTTTGAAATTTCATCATCGAGTTACTATGAACCAGCTTTTCGGTATCATCCTAAACTCGGAAAACACAATGTACGCAGTGGAACAGAAATGTATGTACAAACGAACAGAATCTCAAACAGCCGGCATTTCCCCAAGAAAGCAATAATTTTGTCAGGCCCTTCGATTCCTTCGACAAAAGGTACACATTGCATTCTTACCGCACCGGCAAACAAAAGTCTGACATGAACCGTGCCATAGAGTATAGAAGGACTTGTACAACAAAGACAACGGCCACGTACAATTGCAATCCTTGCCTATTGCAAAAAGCTGGTGGTCGTATATACCGGTATATATAAGAGTAGCATCTGAATTCTCATGTGTTATTCCCCGTCCAACTTTTATTTTTTGGCTTTCGGAATACAAAAAAGAACAAAGTAAAAAAGGGTTCTCCACTGTACAGTTCACGTCCGAAAGTGATAATACAATACATAAATCTGCCCTCTCACACCCGCTTCCTTGACACGTGTATAATTTGAAAAATTCACGCACTTCAATTAAAGTAACCGAAAGAAGACGACAAAAGCGTTACATTCTTCAACGCATGCTTTGCACAAAGGATGTGATGATTTCCAAAACGGAGGGACCATCGAGCAACTTTTTAACTTCTGCTGAAAGCTGCTCTCAGCATTTAACATTCTTGGTCGGTGATTCTTGTTTCTACTTCTGTGGATATCTTGAAATACAGCGAAACATTCTTACTGGACATGGAATCCAAGTGCCCAAAATGTAGAGACAGATTAAGCAATATGTCTATGCAGGACACGAATCTTTGCTTCTTCCTCCACAACTTGCCAGCATTTGGGCAAACGACAAGAAGCAAATCCAGGAAACTGCAAACAATCCACGTCCTACGACTTTCCCCTCATTTGATTGCAGGGAAGTGAACAGGAAGGCTATAAAATTAAATTACTTTCTCCCGTATATGCCAATTCAAGGAATAAATTAAAAGTTGTTCACCAAGTCATTCTTCTCACACACACACTGCCTCAAATTAAAACTCACCCGGCTAACTTTTACGTTGCAAATCCGCAATTTGCGATACCTACCTATATCCTTATGCGTTGAGGAGCCGTGCGAACGGGGAAGGCATTGGGATTTCGTTAGTACCAACAAACAGTACCTGCTGTGTGAATTTGTGACAAGCATATGCGGTCTTCATTTCGGAAACCAGCTGTTAATGTAACCCAGTGCCATTTCTGATCTCGCATAGATTACGCCATTAGATTACACTTGAAGAAGTCTATCTGCTATTCACGTGCCGCTCCTTATGTATACGTCTTTCTGAAAATAATACCTTCCTGTTCATGCATAGCACGATCGCCGCTGAGCTCAAAATCTCTGAAAACACAATACAACAACAAGGTTCTCGAATTCCTTCTTCTACTTATTCCTCGTCTCTTTCTCCATACAAACAGGCTAGTTCTTCTAGCGCTTGCTAATTAGTACATTCGCAAACTTCTATTTTCTTTACTCGGTGCCGGAACATGAGCGCCGCGCCGTCGTATCCTCAGGGATCCGCCATAGCCGTGCTAAACATTTCAACAAGGCATTATTGAGTGACTTCAACTTTCTTCCGAGACATGGCCGACTATAGAAATGACTGAACGTGTATATACTGTATAGGTGGTAAACCATCCCTTGAACAAGACCAAACGTACCGGTTCGTATTGTTGGCTTACCCTGGAGCAAAACTCAAGAAAAATAAAACTTGTAAATACACCAACACTTTGTCGAAGAGAGCACATTCGAAATACTTTCGCCCATCTGCCCAAGAATCAACACAGTTTTTGCGATTCTTTTTCGACGTTTTTAGAAGCTGGACATTCCTCCGCAACGACGTCATGAAATAAACGGCAAATGTTCTCGTGTGTAAAACTTTGGTTGCAAGAATCCCTCCTTCAACAAACAGTTCAAGGCATCAAACGCAACTTTTTTAATTAACCGCATCCCAGTTGACTGTGTCGATTTGAGCGGTTCCGTGGTCTAATTTAAAATCTGCTCC
>JAQGBJ010001647.1:0-21425 GCA_034698345.1 Sphaeridia pumilis
AACATTCGAGAATATACACTTAAACGTTATGCTATACGTTTGCGAAAAGAGTAGAAGAATTCGCAAACCTTCTCGAACCTTCTCACGTTAAAGCATTAGTGAGAGCTTGTAAAAGGAGTCTGTAACACTACAATCCAAAACTTTGCAGTCAACTCCATCTCCTGCGTCGGCTGATAATTGCTTCCTAATTTTCAAAACAATCGGGAAGGTGAGAAATCGACAGAGTAGAAATTGGATGACGTTTTACACCAACTAGTAGGAACCACGCGCTGAAAGAGATCAAAGATTGTTGAGTTAACTAAAAATTCAAACTGAAGTACATGTAGCGTCAAGCAGAAACGAGTAAGTTTAGTAATTTACCTTGTCAAGCATGGTGGAAACTGTGCCAGGTGAGCGCTGGGAAAGATCATTCGTTGAGTGGGCAAAAGAATACATAAGAATTGTAGCGCTGGATGAAGCTTCGTTATGCATGGTTTCCTGTACAAAAGAGAATTGGTAATTAGGAGCAAGTTGAACATTCAGGTAGAAGCAGCCTTGAGAACTAAGTGGTGGACGCTAAGAACTATGAACTGGACCTTAAGAACTAAAGACTGGACCTTAAGAACTAAGGACTGAAACTTAAGAACCAAGAACTGAACCTTACGAACTGAGAAGTGGACGCTAAGAACTAAGAACTGGAAGCTTAGAGCTAAGAACTAAAGACTAAGAACTGGGACAAAGGCTAAGGCCTGACGCTCCAACTTGAAACCTAAGACCTGGAGTCAAGGTTCTGGCCTAAAGAGTCTAAAACTTCGAAACCCTAAGGCCATTATTGAAGCTCAAGGTTCTGATGCCCATTACATGTGACAAGATCCAAAGACTGTAGTTCAAACACTAGCATTTAATTTTGATACGGTCGGATGAAAAAGCCTATTAAGTACAGCGGCTTACGTTATGAGGATCATTACTCACTTTGATCGAAGGTCAGGTGTTGAAACCGCTCGTCTGACAAGAGCTTGCCTCATTCGGCCATCAGCAGCCAACAAACTTTCAGCGGAAAAATATTCGTCAGTGTGATGAACAGGATGGTCAAGGTCATTAGCCAAAGGAGAATTGAATGAATTCTCGGTAGCGGTTCTATCTCACTAGTTGATAAAGTGTGGTCACAAATGCCCTAAAAATGGTAGGAGAGTTTATTTTAAAATTCAATCGATAAAAATTCCAATGCAGGAAATGTGACATCAAGCTTTGTAACCTCATTGTAACAGTAAGCAGGGTAGTATCAAGGATCATAAGATGACGTAGCAAAACACCAAGAAACAGAGATTAAAACGCCCGGGAAAATGTCCCATCAAAATACGCTTCACCATAATAAGATAGTCGCGAAAAGCTGAATATCAAGACCTCTCCACAAACCTACCTCATTAATAGTCTCAGTAGGAAATGGGCCAGACGGACTTTGCTGCACCTAAAAATATTCACCATTACCAACAGATCCTCTCAATATTATAACGCCTGAGTGAATGAAGGCTAACCTGATCAGTCCTCATGGGGAGGGAAGTTAGAAATGTTGCCAACTTTTTGTGGTGAGTCGATGATTGCGTACGAAACCCTACGGGAAGATCTAGACAGAAGCGCAATAGTAGAAATGCCAGCTCATCCTCACTAGGCACACCTAAAGGAAGGCGATACGTAGACTCGATTTTTTCGATCACATAGCTGACCTTTCGGTCCACGCGAAGCTTCTTCACATGACCAGTGAGCAAACACCAACACTGGAAAATACAGCGAGCGTCAATTGCGTTCAAAAAAAGATCTTCATAATTCAATGGTATATAGCGGAAACTTACATCCGTCCGAAAAGCAGGTGCCAATATATTCCCCAGGGCAGTGTAACCGCAGCTAGGGGAAGATACATCGCGTAGACAGTTTTCTGGGTCGAACCCGATTCGACCCAGCATTAACTCCATGAGGTCAAAAAGGCCGAGCGCTAACTTGCATTGGCGGTTGGTGAGTAAATTCTTGCATCGCCGCTCGTTAAGTATCGTTGTTAACTGACCCTTGTCTAGTCCATCCACCGGCTGATCCAGAAGAGCCGACAAGAACACCCATTCCTCGGCCGACTTTGAAGGCGAAGGTTCGGAAGAAGGGCTAAGGCGAGGTGAGCTCCAAATGTCAAAAAACGACTCCAGTAACTTCTCGCCCAAGTTGTTACTACTGATAATTTGGTCTCAAAAAACCATTGCCTTAAATGACTATTTTCGGCTAGATTGGCATGGGTTTAAATGGGGTGCATTGTTTAGTCGACGTTAGCCGCTTACTTAAGTTTGAGGGAAAGGAGACTAAAACCTGCGACGCCGGAGGCGCAACAATGAGAAAGGCCGCCTGAGAGGGATTTTTGTAAACAAAGCCGCCGTTGGTAATTTTTTAAAAATTGTGACATTTACTTTTAATTAAAAAACGCTGGAATTTTAATTTAATTTTTAAAAATGTCCCTTTCACGACCACGAAGGTCCTTTGTAGACCAACCAGACATCAGATTCTACCCATTCAGAAACAGAAAGGCTCAAAAAGAAGCGGAGGAGGCAGGACGGCGAAAATACATGGAATTTTAGCCATTCAACTTGGAGCAAAGTAAGTTTAACTTGACTTTTATTTTAGTCTCCGTTGTTGGATGCGTAACTCATAAAGTAATTTGAAACATTATCAATGGCTATTGAACTGTGTGATGATAAGCTGATTTCAATCAATCAGAAGGCCACGTCAAGGCTACTTGTCCGATTGTTTTATTTGCAAGCTCGACACAAGTTGTGGTGACAGTAGTTTGCTCAAGACTGATTATTCTGACCTTTGTGCACATCAAGGACTGAAAGCCTCAGCTGACAGCGGCGTCAAAGGTAAAAAATGTGACTGTCAAAAAAGAGACAAGAACTGTGACAAGATAGACTGCGATTGTTTCGATTCGGGAGTTTTCTGTACTACCCGCTGTTGTCCTGAAGGTTGTGCCAACAACAAGGTCGAAATTCTACGTTGCAAGTATGAGTTTATGGAGGTGAGATCAAGTTTTTGATGCAAACTTTGGGAGTAGGAATTGGGCTATGTTGTTTAATGCTCGTGTGGCAGAAATCTGCTCCATGTTCTCAGATTGTTGAGGCCTAACAGTATTTTTTTTGTTTGTAGCTACGATTTTATGCCGATAGGCGGGGATACTGTGTATTTGCGACCTTTGATATTCCTGAAGGAACGTTTTTGTGTGATCACACTATCGTCATCCGCCGTTTTGATGAAATTGAAGACGACAATGTTTACTCAGCCGATATTAAGAAGGATAAATTATGCGTTGACAGTACACAGAACGGAAATATCGGTCAGATTTGTTTATGTAGTGACCGCAGTACCCACTGACCTCTCAAGTTTGGATGATGCGTTTAATAATGAATGAGACTTGAAGAAGCTTTCAACGTTTCAATGAGACTTGAACGCTGCTTGCAGACGTAATTACACAAAAGATGGTAGTAGTCACAAAACTTGCACTTGAATGGTCTTTCTCCCGAATGAGCGCTCAGTCAGTCATACACTTGTAGGGGTTTTCGCCTGTGTGAACCTTACTGATTTTTCTGATCTTACAGGACGCTTCGTGTCGCACTCTTGTGGCCCAAATTCGGAGCTAATAATTGTCATGGATCGTTCAACCTCTTACCTGGTTTTTAAAACCTTGAAACCAATCAAGGCTGGCGACGAAATCACATTTGCCTATGTGGCTGAAGGAGAGACAAATTATCTCGTTCCTAAAGAGGTATGCCCATACTCCAAAAAGTCTACATTAGGATTTCGAACGTCCACTTCATCATCAGAAGAATTGATTGACCCGGTCTAAAATTAAATCTTATTTTAGGCTTGCCTCTGCAAAATCGTACGAATCGTGCAAATCGTGCGTTGGAGATCGAGTAGCAGCGGGACTGCCAGTCGATCCGATGAATCCCCACCTTTCAACACTTGCAGTAGCAACTCCAGTGACCACACAGATACCAGGCCCTTGGGCGGAACTCATGCAGGCGGTACCACCTGTTGATTTACCCGATGACATAATGGAAGAGGATTTGAATTTGGACCAACAGGTCCTTCTTTAAAAACAACTCCTTTAAAAACACTGAAATAAAATAATCTGACAGCTCTACCCTCATAAACGAAAGCAAATACTATCATGGAGAATTGCGGATGTGGAAAAAACATGGTAGGAAATTCGAAAGTTACGAATCGGCTGGTGATCAAGAAATACTGGCAAAACAAGCGCTAACTGTTACCCTTCACCAGCTTTATCAAGAGTTCAAGAAGAAACACAACACCAGAATTGGTCTCACGAGCTTATATACGCTTAAGCCGCCGGAATACCATTGGGTTGCTTCAAACTCCAAGCAGGTATCCGCATTTTGTGAACTGCAAATATGTTGAACTGTTGTTTTCATCTCACGGAAACTGCAGATAAAGGACATGCTTCAAGCAACCTACTGTTTAGAAGGAGCAAGCGACTGTTTGGGTGATTCCTGCGCTCGTTGCTCGAAACTTGACGACTTGAGGTCACTCTGCAAGGCTGGTACACACGTGATTGCATTGACATCAGCATTAAATGAAGTGAAGCTCTGGTGTCATTCATGAGAAATTGTAGGATGTCGATCAGGGCTTGAATATATTGCCAAGAAGGACGCTCCAGATGCAGCCGAAGTTTGCCAAGCATCATTTTCTACCGAAGAATCAGATGTACTATCTGATGCATTCTTTTTGTCTAATACAAACACCGTAGTCATCAACAGCTACTTCGCCATGGACTACACATGCGTTGTTCAGAATGCAGTCCAAGGTTATCAATGGGGTCCGCCTCTGGTAACCATCCACCCCGCAGTTGTCTAGTAATTCGATCTGCAGTAAAACCAAGATGACCACAAATGTATCCTTGTGATCAGCGATACGTTGGACCATAAGCGAATGTGGTCAACGTGATTGTGGAACAGCTGTTAAAGACATGAAGGAATTCGTGCGTAATGCTGATTTCGTGAACTTTCTGAACAATGGAACAGGTGGCCAGTATAAGAACACTGCGAATCTGCACAACTTGATACACGCTGTAGAAGATTTCAAATTTCCGGCAGTTTGGCAATTCACCACAACTTCTCACGTAGAGAGCTTGTGCGACGAATAAGGAGGCGTCGCAAAGAGGGCTGCGCAAGTCCCAAATTTTTGATCGAACCCAGATAGGCGGAAGTGTATCCGGAATGCAACTGAAGTCTATGTACACATCCAGGAAACATTTTGTACTATAAATGTTTTGTTTCCGATGCAGCCATCAAAGAGGCTGGCCGAAAAGAATCGACGACCCAGGTGCATTCAATAATGTATGTAATTAAAAGGGGACCACTAATTGAAGTTATGATGTCTGTACTTTTCTTGTTCTAGGTTACTGCTGATGAAACCAATACAAGGCACCCTACATTGTCAATACTTTGAACCAAGTGCCGACGATTCATTGATCTTGAAGGACTTAAGCTCCAGTGATATCATCGTCAAGAAGTTCCATGTTCGTTTGACTAAAGTACAACAGCCATCTGTAGAGAATGGAGAATGTTCAAGCCAGAAGTTATGTTGGCATCTACGGCGGTTTTTTTCAGTTATTTGGAATCGTTGATTCATATTGTTTTTGTGATTGTTTCCATCCCGATCGCGGCTGGAACTTTTTGAAATCAAAACCGCTGTTGAAGTCAATCGGTTCATCATCGTACCTTGGCCAAACGTATGTCACGGACAGAGCTTCGTTAAGACCTGCGAGCGTCGTTGGAACGCGATCAATCTCATTAGTAGGGATTCTTTCGACATGGAAATGTGGCAGTATGCTGGTTTTAGGAGGTTAATTGCAAGACTCACTACCATGATATACAACGCCAAGGGTATTGTAGCAAGTAAATCCTTTATTTTTCCTGAATTTCCCCAATCATGGTGGAGAAGAAGAAGCGGCAGTTACTCGAACTGTTGAATATCTTCAGCGTCATATGATGAGTGCTGATCACAGTTTTTATTCCACAAAACAGAATCTAAGAAAGAAAAATCCAACGCAAGGAAGCTTGAAGTAAAATTCGACGATTCGTAATTACAAATCTTTTGATACAAATCAAACCTCGCAGCAGCTAGAACAAAACTGAGTGATCAAGGCGATCAACTTACTAAAAGCGAAGCGGAAGCTGCTGCTCACGGAAAGAAAGCTGATGATGCCTCAGAAACAATTCTCGTTTTGACTGAGTAGCTGGAGGAGATAAAACTGACGAAAGGTAAAAAGCTCGTAGAATTTATAATTTTCTAGACTAACTTTAGATGTATAAGTAGTTCTGTGCACAGATGCTATTCGAGCCGAAATGGGCGATTCGGACAACGAAAATGATGATTGGCTTTCATGTCATCATTTTGCGACGATCGAGGTACCACTGAAGCCCTTGACCGGGTTGTAGGAGTTGAAAATTGAAGTACCAAAAAAAACTCGAGAATGACATTGCCCCAGAAGAAGGGACTACTAGGCAAATCCGTGTAATTTATACGTCTTTGATCAGAGTTCAGCGAACGCAGTCCAATCAGCTGATTCTCGAGAAAGAAGGGAAACTGAATTAATACTGCATGGACTATAGCTCAGGAGCTCCTGAACGTTTCCCCCCTTAGCTGTAGACCCCTTCCTGCTTAAAAAATGAATAGCGTCTTTTGTGAAAAAATGTTGGATCATACACTTTATAAGCTTGAAGGTGTCATTGTAGATTATGATTGGATGAATCTTGATGTCTTTATTATGGAACCCTACGAAGGAGCGGGTCATATTAAACACTGTGTGAGAAATGTTGTGAGATATGTCATTTCTGCAGTTTGCACATTTAGCGGTATTTCTGCGGCATGTTGAATAGGTCACTATGAACGCTCTTTTGTCTATTTATCTTTTGGTTTGCGAATTCCACTATTTGCGGATTCGCAAACCTGTACTTCTCCAAATGGGAAAGATACGAAGCGGCTGTTCTTCGATTGGGCAGAAGGCAGAGCAGAACTCCTTGAATTATGGAGAGGAGGCTAAACAATGGTGCTGGTAGCGGCGAAATAAAGTTGTGCCTACTTGAGCGGGATTTTCTCTGTTAGCACTAATCAGCTTCGCGGCAGCGTAGTACAGGGAGTATGCCTTCGGGTAGAGTTAAAGAGAGAGTCGAGGTTCATAGCGGCGTAGTTAAACAATCCGTGACTACACTTGAAAACCTCCTCGATCAAATGGCAAGTTTCATTGGTTCATGCATACGATGGCTCGAAATCGTATGAAAGCATTGCGTACATGAGAATAACAAGTAATCCGATTGATAAACCCGTTTAAGTACATTCCAAAATTTGAAGTGTGTTACAAATATCAATATTTACTTGAAAAAAACAAGTTTATCAGAAACTATGTATACAGAACAAGCCAGCAAATTAACAATATTTTCAACTAATATCAAAGTACACACATCATTCAAGACAAGAAAGACTTGTTGCTGGAGTTCAGGAATTTCTGTATAGGGTTACCAATATTATCAAAACTGAAATTAGTACCAGGAATGAAATCACTTCTTAGATCTTTGTAAGGAATATTGACCTTCTTCATGATCTTATTCAAAGCCGACACGTATGAAGCGTCTAACAAGAACGATATTCCTTCGAGAATGAATACACACCTATACAAATACAGCATACTTGATTTCAACATATCAAAAGCTTCATCATTCCACTCCAACACAGAGTTAACGTTGCTAACAGCCTATGTTTCTGTCCGATTTTTACAAAGAGTTTTGTATGAAGGAGTTAATTAAGCTACAGTGTTTTTTACTCGATGAACATTTGATTGCGAAACACTTCAATATACGAGTAAAATCTAAAGGACGTAATGGCAATAATGAAATAAACCAAAAACGAATAAAAAACCCTCGACTGATTCGGAATATCTGCCGTTTCCCCGTCCTAGCAATCATTGTAGAATATAGTCTTCTTGTACAGCCATCACACCGATCCGGCAATTCGTTCGTGGTACAAAAAGTGGTCAAAGTACGACTGTTCAAGAACAAGCTGATTACAAATGTTGCAAGTGTTATCAAACATGGTAGAAAATCGGGTTCTCAAGGTCAGTTTGCTGCATCAACGTGCAGAATGAATAGCGGCTTTTCAGGCGAGACTTACGGGAACAAACATCCTCATGCAAGCAAACCATACTGTTTGCACAAGGGCCACTGATTTTGATAGTACGTGAACATAAACATGGATTTGGCAGTAGTTCTCTGGTCGGTATACTGTCGATTATGAAACTGGACGGTCCAACTATTGTCACCTGCTGGTTGGGCCTGCACTTAAATTACGTCTCCACATATGGATAATGCACTACGGCGTCTGGTCACAATTTACTTTAGTCACAACTGTAGGGCTTCCAAAACCTGGAAGATGGCAACAGAAAAGGCAGAAAATGACATCAATTCTGTCGGTTCCCCTATGAACTAACTACCCGATGATGAAATATTTTACTATGCTCATGTATTTCACTATGCGGGGCTACGAAATTGAGTCTGAACTGAGGCGGTCGTTGGTTCGTCGTCTTTAGATTTGCTAATAAATTTTTCCATTTGTTGTAACCAGTCCCGAGTACCCGGCTGTTCAGGACGCCAACCAAGAATTTGGAGGTTGCGGGTTGGAATCCCAGGACGGAAAGGATGTTTCCATCGGTTCGTGCCACCATCCAGCCGCGGGAGCACCAGGAAGCGAGGAACGGGACTGGAGCGGTGGGGATTGATTGCCTCACCATAGTTAAGGCTTATATTTGCTTACACACATGCAATACATATAAACTGTAAGATCATGCATACATACATACATTTTCCTTTTTTGTTTATCATATTTAAGTATATTGATGGTTTGGTTGCGTTGTGTTCAAGAGGAAAGTTGGAGATCAACCCTGAAAATACTGTTGATGTTTTTTCTCTGCAAGAATTCGTTATCAAAAGATGCTTCGATTTTGAAATTTGTTTCAATGAGAACTGGGAAGATACGCCTGGTGAACAATTCAAACGTATGGTGGACAAAACAAGCCAGGGTAAAGGTCTCAAGCCGCAGTAAGCTAGATTTGAGATATGTAATGTAGCAGTGTCCGTGTCTAATGATGATAATATGAAGTTAGATGCTATGAAGATTCTAACCTTGTTTGTTGATTCTCGCATCAATTACTTGTCTACAACCTGGGTAAAGTATGAAAGCAAGGATTGTGCACTGTTTGCGATTTTGGAACGGATTCCACTGTATCTTTCAGAATCAGCAGGGGAACCTTTCGGATTCAGTTATTTAATCTGATCAAGACCCTTGATGAACGTGATGCATTCGAAGTTGAAATTTTCTCTCTCCATGGAACTCAGGGTGGCACGCCGGGGGCTTTCTTCCGAGTATGCCAAGTAAACATTAGACATACACATTGGTAAACAACAAGGCTCAAAAACTCCATAACGACGAACTTATATCTGTGAGTACATTGTTTATTTTGTCAACGTATGAATTGCCCGACTTTAATGTGAGGTGTAAGGAGGCATACATACGGATGATGTAAAGAGGTATATACGGGACATCAACAGATGTCCTGGACCAGTATTGAAATAAATGAGCTAACATCAACAGCTAAATATCGGTTACTCTTAGAGGTTTCTGTATAAAAACTAAAAAAATAATCTCAACCTGGCTTGGCCCACTTAGAATCACTCAAATTGAATGACAAAGAACTGAACATCAAAAATCCATTTTATTTCCCGCTGAATTCACTCCGAGTGTTCAAAACAAATTCTGTTAGACAACCGGAGAACTATATCCAAACGGAACACTGTTTATGTTGTACTAACGCTTTTAATCAAATGGACTACAGGTGATTTTGGCTAGCTATTTTGTATTAACTGTATGATGGTTGCTTCGTATTCGCTTAGTTCCAGCAATCACCTTAGTATCATTATAAAGGACATCTACATAATCTTGGAAACCGAAATAATTAGAAACCAAACACTTGCTCACACGTTAGTTTTGTCACAGGTAATTCCACTGGTCAAGCAATAGAAAGACACTGCATAAATTTTGAGCTTGATAGCCACAGCCCTCAAGGGAATGAATAGCGCATGTTCGTCCTTTAGCTCCCCCAAAACTTTGTTCCTCACATTTGAGTAGTGGTTTGTACGTGTGTTTTAGAGCTAGACGGTCAGAAACGGTTAGAAAAAGGTCCGCTCGAAGTTGGGGTAATTCAACCTGTTTCCACATAGAGTTCCAGGCGTCATTTTGACGACAAGTGGTTTAGCCTTCGACTGTGAATTCTTAATGACTTCCAATGAGTGACTCGGGAAATTCCGTCTTTTTGGGGTTTCCGTGTTGGAAAGTCGATTCAAGGTACAGCTTTGGCAACAGTTTCCTCAAGCATTTTTTTGTAATTAATAATCTGACTAGCTCTGTTATTTATTCAGATTTGGTAATTTCTTACCGCACACGTAGTTGCGCCGACACCTACATGTACCTTATCTCAGGCACTATCACAATTCAAAGTGTTCATTCCGAACAGCCGGGAACCTGACGAGAGCGCTCTTTTATACACGCACTCAGCCTCGTTCTCGGTCTCTCTTTAGATGTTTGGATTGGATGACATCTTCATTCTGCGCTCATGGCCAAAATGCTCAAAAGCTTCTTAAATCCTACTGAGCACCCAGGACGTGTTTGGAAGAGTTACGAATGAGGGCGAGCAGTAAGAGGTATTTGTACAAATGATATGGGCTCTTGGATACGTAGCTCTTCAGCAAATTGTTGAACTATTCAGGTTCCACGCTTACGATTCTTATGCAATTGCATGTTTTGCTGCGCTCATATGCCAGGCTTGAGACTTGGCAGGGGTCCTTAACGATAGTTAAGGGCCCAAAATTTCAAATTTGGTAGCGCATATTTTCGCACAATTGGTCCAAAACGCATAATGCATAATCGAAGGATTCGACATATTTTTCTGCATAATTTCGAAAATTCGCTGTGTGAGAACCAAAAATATTGTTGATTGTTTACAAACTCCGGCTCAAATCACGGCGAATGAAGTGGAATACGCCAACGCACATTCATTCGTTGTATGTAAGTAAACAAAAGCTGAAAGCAGCTGTTGTTTGCCATAGCTGCGAACGGAGAAGTGGCGGGAAATTAATCACCGATATAAAGAACCAAAAATGGCGAAAAAATAGGCAAATACTCATATTTTGCTGGGAATTGGATCCATTTTTGTCACTTTTTGGGTAGAAAAAGTCGACATAATGCACCGCATAATTCGAATCAATTGCATAATTCGACATATTCGGGCTGCATAATTGGCATTTTTCGGAGTATTCCGAAGCGCATAATTGACCCCAAAAATTCCATAAAAATCCGCCGTCTAGTGATGACGTCATGACTTTAGGCAGAAAAATGTACGGATTTGTAATCAGGGACGATTGTACGAAATTTATATTCTTCTATACGATTGCTAAAAAGAGCGATGCTGCTGAAGTTTTGATCAGATGCATTGATTAATTGAAGGTTCAACATAATGTCCAAGTCAAGGGACTAATGGGAGACAGAGGAGAGGAATTCGAAAGTAAAGAATTTCTGAATGACTTCGAAACCGCGCATAAAATTAGGCATCGATCGGCTTCTTATAATCCGAAAGCCAACGGATATATAGAGCAAACCGTAGGAAGAATTAAAAGTTTTGGAGACACCATGTTCAGCTCCGCCACCCATTTGCATGAGTCGTGTGCTATGAAAGCTACAGGGCGCCAGAATATATTTTAAATAGACTGTGGTGAAGGCCAGACAATGACTCCATATGAACTTTTGACAGGAAAAGGCCCAACGTTAATCCTCTGCGGATTTTTTGTTGCAAAGGTTACGTATTAATTCCAAAACCGCAGAGTCCCTCATGGTCCGAAAGCAAAACTCATGTGCATGGTAGGATATAAGGATTACAGAACAAAGTTGTATCGTTTATATGACCCCGAAATTCGGAAAGTTCGTGAGGAAGGAAATGTAACTTTGTCTGAATATCCAGAAGAATTCATATCGTTTGGGAATATGTTGCACTTCCTGAAAATACTGTTGTTGGTGTGATATTTGTATTTTAATGATGCTGTTTATTTGCATTAGAAGTTTTGGAGTCGCTGCGCAATTCAATTCAGGATCTTTGTGAGTATGTGTTTTGTATCCCACACGACATCGAAGCATCACACGTGTGATCGTCGAATTGTCGATTGGCATTTTATTACAATTGAACGCTACAGCAAGTTTGATTTTGGAAGGCGACAAAAGCTCTTCGGCGAGTCCAAGCGCATCTACTGACGAAAGTGAGTCACCCGAGCAACCAGGTAGGGTGTCAAGACTGCAAAAAGGCAGAGTCAAGAGACCCGATTACCGTCATATGCCAGAAAACCAATCCGGAGTATCAGATAGTGGATCGTCTTACATCGGTTCCCAAGGACTCCATCTTTCACAAGTGGACAAGATCAACACATTTCAGAACCTTTATAACGTAATGTTATTCACAACGCCCTCTGTCAAAAGTTGAGCAATATTCTGCGAACAGCAGTGCTAAAAAAACCAATGATTGAATCATGCAGAGGAACAACCGCATTCAGGTTCTTACAACCCTATCAAAACATATATCTGTCTTCGCATTCGCTAAGAAATTCTTTGATCTTAGAATCTTGCAATTTCTTGCCACTGCAGCCACCGAAGACCATAAGTACTGCTCTCCGTTCCTAAGGCCAGAAAGAAACGTTATGTATCCGAAGATAAAAAAATCGTTGCGTTCCATACTGGTGACGATAATAGCATTGCGAGTCCGTCTGAGTCTATTCGTATGGAAGGAGAACAGCAAGCAACACGAAGAAATCTAACCTCGTTGGCAAGATTGTGTGCAAAATTTGCCGAAGAAAATCTCGACGTTGACGTTTCTGTCAGTTTTCTTGCTGAGTTGCGTCCAAAGTAGTATGTGGCCTGGTTTAAAAAGATTTTCATCCACATGTTGGTGCACGTACCATGAAATCTTTACATTGCTGATGAATTCTTGTGGTCAAACTCAATCCACTATCGGGATCCTAAAACGAGTGTTTTGTTATGTCCCTTCGGTTGATTACATGTTAGAACTATGTCCAACATGCCCGAAGCAGGAAGTTATTGAAGAGTTGCGGGTGAACCTGGACCCAGAAGACGATTTTTTTACAAATGTTGGATGCATGTGAGCGGAGAGAGCGGTATAAACATTCAAGAATTACGGACTTGATACGACGATTTCGCTGAACGTCTTCGATCGTCTTTTGCTACCATTGTCAAGACTTCATCACGAAATAATGAGCCTGAACAGTATTCCCCATGAAGTCAGTGAGTTTTCAAAACATAAACCTAAACATGAATCAAGTATCGTCGAGGTTCGCCCTGCACCAAAGATCCAACTTGCTTACTTAACCAACAACAATTTCCCCTTGAACGTCAAACAGACACTAGAAAGCCAGAAGACACAATGATTTTTCCCTGCTGAATCAAAAATCTTCCTCTCAGAAATCTCAAGATCCAAAGAAACTCTGCCATTAATCAGCATGTACTTGCTTTCATAATTAGCTAAAACCCAGGCTAAGACCCACACAGGTGGGTCCCTTTTGTTCCACCTCGTCTTATGGTAGTCAAGGCAAAGCAAAAGGTCCCCACCCAAAAAAATCGAAAATCAGCTACTCTTTCGTGTCTGTTGTTACGTTGATTGTAGCATGTTAAAACGGGGGTATATCTTCTTACCAAGTCCGTGTCATCAAATTTAAAACCTTGTTGCAGATTTGAACTTTCTATGAATTTTCACTTGTCTCAATATTTCTAAAAATAATACTAACTTTTAACTTTTTTTGCTGGTCTGATAACGCTGCTTAACTGAGAATAGTCCCTAAAAGCTTTGTTCTGATATGATTTGTTGCTCCTTCCTTTTCATTTCATTTTCGCTGAACGATATATCTAGCTTAAAATGCACGTAGAACTAGGTTGTAGCAAAGGCAGATCATGACATTCAACAATTCAAAGAAATACTTACCTATTTTCGCACAATTTTGGTGTTTTTAGGCGTTTCAAGCTGGGTCCCCTTTGCTTTACGTTGACTTGCGTTGTTGAGGTGGACCAAAATGGACCCACCCATGGTTTGCTGTTTTTCTGCTAATTTTCGACTTTATTGGGTGATTCCTTTTTGCTTTACCTTGACTACCATAAGAGGAGGTGGAACAAAATGTTTAACCCAACCCCCTAACCTGGGTGGGTTAGTTACTATCCATTAGTTACTAGGATTTAACTTCTTGAGATTAGCGCTAAAATTCGAACGATTTTCGACTTTCACTAACTTTCGACCTGATGAAGGACTTTGTCCGAAATATTGTCAACCGTGCTTTACCTTCCCTCCAACTATTGTGATTTTTGTCTTCAAATTTTTCTTCATGTTATTAACATCACAATTCCGACAAACTCAACTCTTACGAGTCATTTTTCGTCCCCTTTGTTCAACCCGGACCCAAAAAGGAGTGAAGTGCGCTTTTCAGAAAGTGCGACATAAAAACATGCTCTGCAGGGGTTTGTAGAACAGGAAAAGCCAAATTTTTGCAGCCGTGCCTTTCAAGACGTTAATCATCAGCAGTCTGTTGGCGGACCATAGTTTTTTGGGATCTTGGCTTAACAGAATTCGGTATTATTTTCAAGCTATGATGTTGCAATGCAATTCTCCTGAAATTCAGGACACGAAATCAGCGCAAGAAATAATTAAAGTTATACCTGATGAGGATGTCCAAAAAGTGGAAGATCCTTGAAAGCAAGAGCAAACTGGCATCGAGTGATGAGTTCAAGACAGTCAGCATCCAGCCTATGCGACCCAACGCTGAGAGGGAACTAGCTAAGATACTAATAGCCAAAGGGAAGGAATTGAAGACAAATGACCCTGCTACCAGCTTCGCTATCCGAAACAAGATTCTGGTGGTCTCCAACGGAAGCAAAAAATCAGCTTATGCGTACAAGGAAGAATTGAACCAAGTAGTCGAAATGAGCAGAGGAAAGTCCATTGTACCCAAACCAAGCAAGGAGGAGTTTTTGGAGGCTGTCAGAAACCTTAGAAGATCTCCATTGTTTGCAGGGCCAAGGAAGGAATGATACAGTACTAATTTAACTGAGTACCCAACAAGGTTAACAAGTTTATGTCTAAAGTCAAAGTATATTATTTATAATATTTGGTGAACCGGGACGGTAGTAGCAGTGCTTAATATAATGCATGGCTTGGTTGGTTGTAGCAGTATAAGATGTAAACGAAAATGTAAACTGATAGGGGAACGTACTGTTTTTGGCCGGCTAATGCGTTAGGGTATGTTAAGGATTGTTATGGTTTCTGGGTTATGTGTACCACTATATTATAAATTGTATAGATCTTAAAGTCAAAGTGAACTACTAATTTCATATGGAAGGATTTCTGAATGTATTTTTGACAATTCAATTATGTGAACCAAAACGGAATAAACAGAACCCACCCATAGGACCCAGTTTCCTGCAGGGGTGTGTAGCTATTTACTTGCTCGAAACCTTGACAACCTTGCCCAAGTACGGAGCCAGAGACTTCCCTGCTGTGATAGACTTACGAGCAAAGACACCGAAGCGTCTTCAATCTAGATTCATCAGATACCTGCGGAAATGCAAATCAGTGACTGGGGAGAGTTTTGATGACGTAATAACAAAAAAGGCTTACTTCAGCTAGGTCGTAGCGAACCAAAAATGCTTGTTTTGCTAGATTGATTTGAGCATCCGGATCCACGCGAGGCGGAGCACTCCGTGACCAGCGCTCTTGTCGGGCAGCCAACACCACATCACGTTTGACCTTTGAATCTAACTTTACATTGGCATGGTACGTCGGTAAAGAGGTTGTCCTATGGCTTGGAACTTGGTCTTGGCAATTCAGCTTCCCTTTCATCATCTAAAGTTAAAAAGTTCATGTATGGATGTCAAACACAAGATACACAAAATGCTCTTACTTTGGTCCAGATGAAACGCTGAGTTGGTACAACACTACCGCGACCCGAGACTTCGAACAGCAAGGGGGAGCCGCCCCTGGATACGTCGCCCAGTTAAGAACTTCCGGATTTCTACTCCAAGTACAGCACTCGACCGTATGCGGGGAGGCATTGGCGGAGGTCAAGCGGGAACTGCAAGTCGTCGAGTACATACTACTCCGTAGCATTTGGCTAACTATGGGGTATTCAGCCAAACCGTTGGATACTCCACAAGTGCGTAGAAAATGAGTTTCATCCTGGTATTTCACAGTCCCTGCAGTGAAATTGTGCTTCGAATCTCTCACGTATTCGGTGTACTCGGTCGCTATCTTTTACATGTTCGACTCAAGCTAGAGATTTCCGAGCCACGCCTACTTTTCGTGCAACAGTTCGAGCTGCACAGGCGTCCCTAGACTGTCAGGTAGATTTTTGACTTTCGCAATAGAGAAACACTTTTCAGTCGCTTTCAGCAGTGGAGTCTCCTCTAGATTCCGCCTGAAATCCATCGCAACAACAAGGTTGAGCACATGTTGACCTCGTTCTGATAATTGAGCTACGGTATCATTGTTCTGCGGCCTAAGAGTTTTTTTGTATTGAGAGGTGTTGCAAATCTCTTGATCACAATCGTTGAATTGTTTCAGCAGATCACATTGAGAAGCATCAGATTTCATTGCTTTTCCGATATTCTGAAGGTTATCTTTGAGCTCGCTGAAAGAAATCTACACATGCCACGGAAGTGCATTCACGACTTCAAGTTGTGTCGAAGTAATCTGAATTTCGTTATTCATGTCGCTCAGGAATTTAAGGCGCCGATAGAACTCCAGAGACTGGCTGTAATGGAAATTTGAGCTTTCCGTATGTAGCATGTGATCCCACGTTGGAACAAAATTGTCGTCGAGAGAATTCAAAAAATTGTGGAAATATGATCAGAATTGTTTGAACCAAGAACGGTTTTTAGGTGAGGTTTTCCGGTAAATTCCAGTTCCTACCGCGTCAGACATGAACGTTCGACATGATGTGGTACGTCTTGCTCTTTGACGAGTTCCCTCAGATCATACCACTTCTTACCCCAGTTAGAAGCTGTTCCGGTGTGAGCACCTGCATCCACTACCTCTCTGATCCATTCCAGGTCAATGGTTTGAGCTTTCTGAACTCTGGCGTCTTTTCCCATTAAATGTGGGCAAAAAAATAGATTTAAGAATTTCGTCACTTCAAGTTCTGCTGTTTTCAAAGACCTCCTCTTTTAGTCCGGAGAGCAGGAGTACGTCTTTTTTAAATTTCTGCGATATTGGGTCAGTTGATAAACTGAAAATTGCTCTCGTCCCTCGAAGAAGAATGTCTGAGTGGTTTTTTCCGAATTAACAGCGAATTCTTAGATGCCAGAGGCGACTTTTCGTTATACCCCTGAGCTCAGACGGAGGAGGGGGTCACGAGGCTTCCTGGGGCTCAAATCGAAGCTGACGGGCTGAAGAAGCGTACATATCTGAAAACCTTAGAAGTCATACGTTGTTTTGACCACAGGTCCAAAATTGAAGAGAATTCGCTTATTTTTCGCTTGCAAAACAAGTTTCGCAAATGAAACTCGACAGCCAGCGAAAAGTTGAGGCTCCATTTCTGCTAATTTGATTTACTTGATATACAGACAAAAGAAACTTCCATAATTATTATCTGCTATTGAAACGTTCGTTAGTTACGCTGAGTATTGTATTGTATTGTATGTAAGGCGAGAGCTTGCTATAAAGTACAAGCTCATCCGCAATTAGATTGAAAAGTCCATTTTGCGTACCCTTATGACAACGTTACAAATTATATGCTTTGCTGTGCGATCTCAACACGATCCCTTATTGCCATGTAGAAGGACAAAAGGTTTTTGGGCGTGAGGTCAGAAAGTGAGTCCACCACAGGAGCGCTCAGGTGTGCTACCTTATCTAAAGTAAAGACCGGGCAGTCCCGAACGAGAGTTACGCTAAGTACTGGCACAACTCTGTCACATAACACAGGATTCAGATAAGCGAATGCCAAGAAAAATGGCGGTACACGTGTAGGTCTACGTTTGATTATATCTCGCATTATATCTGCAGAGAATAGTGCAAATGTTGGTATCATATACATCAAAGATACCGTTTGTTCTGTGCTGTGGTAATAGTTGAGCTCGATTCAAGTGAAGGATCAGAGGTGTAAGTTTCCGTGGCAGGGGGGAGACCATGTCCGTCACAGTTGAAGTATGTTCTGTTTTGCTTTCAGCAAAACTTGACAAACCGTCGGACCATTCGTCGCAGAAGGTAATTTCTCGGTATAAACCTCCAGTATGCACAAGGAGGAAAGTTGATTAGAAGAACTCTAGCCCTTGAAGAGACCTTTGAGCCACATACAGGACGGTTTGTGGCCAAGAAGATACGTGATGCTGCAATCAAGTTTGCTCTACATGAGGACCAAATTTACTCCGTCACAGTAGATAATGAAGCAAATTTCATCAAAGCCTCCAAATTACTGAAAGATCCAGTTGCTGGTGATGAAGAAGTTGATGAAGAACAAGAAGACTTGGACTTGATTGATGAAGAAGCAGGAAACTTGATTTTGACTGAGGATGACTGGGCTGCTGCAGAAGGTGAACTTGATGGAGATGCAGAAGAACCTATGCAGCCAACTCCAGAAGAATTGGGGTTTAATTGTACCGACTTGACAATTATGAACTGTGCTTCCCATCCCCTTCAGAGATTGTTTGGATACACCGAAAATTTTGTATTTCATGATTTCAGAGCAGAGACACCTCACCTGTACGGATTTCGGAAGTTTTCATTTGCAGCAAATGTCATGGATTGATTTATCTCCGTCGAGAACGTCCTCCAACGAAGCCCGGCCGCAAACGGCAATCACCCCTTTCAGAACACAAGATTTTACTGCTCTCTAGCTCTCAAACCGAGTCCTGCTCGAAGTCGACCAAGGCGATGAAAAGCTGAATTTTGGGGACTGGGAAGTGTTTTTTACAATTAGCACCGACGAAGGATCATCAGTACACTTTACTTCAGAGGCGGTTTACCGTACCTCGTCGGACCCAGTCTTCCAAACTCCCGTAAGTGGCCAGTTTTTGATTGTTCTGGTGAAAAAACAACCTGGAGCAGGGTTCGCCAGTATGGTTCTGTCAAAATGCCGAAATGAAATCTTTGGTTCCAGAAACATCGAAGCGAAATTGTTTAAAACAATCATCAAGTCATAAGACATCAGGCGATTATCCCTCATGCACCGTCTTGAACGACAGAGATTCAAAAACAGATTTCCACGAATACTTTGACCGTCTGACTGAATTCCCCGCGTCGCCATTGCAATCAACTGTGGGCTTAATTTAGACTTACTGCGGTAACAAGATGAACGAACCGGACTTTCTGTCATATACCTTAGCGGCCGCCACACCCGGAAGTTCTAAAGATTTTCCTGTAATCGTGTAAGCTGATGTGGGTACGCTTCACTTAACCGATATCTTCTTGTCATCCAAAAACGTTCGTAACGGAAAGCTTCAAAGTAGCCTGAAGGATGTGAAGGATTTCGCAACCAATCAAAAGTTTCAAACATTTTGTTCATTAATGAATTTGGCAGCTTCGATTCATTTGCGCTCTTTTGTTGCATCAAATTCTGTTCGATTTTCTTCACCTCCATGTGTTCATACTTCAAAAATTCGTCATAGAGAGCAAGTAGCTCAAATCGTCATATTAATAATAAATTTAATTTGAAGTCACGAGGACGTGTGAGACATGCTTCTCACCTGGTTATTTGAAAACGAAGTGGCACGTAGCGGTATTAACAGGGTTACGTAGTTAACTTGATTTGCTGTTATGAATGTTCTTAGCTACTAGCTTCAGTCTGAATTACAACCTCAGCTCTACAAGCAACAGCTGCTTGTATTACAATTTGCTTTTCCGCCGACCGTAAAATTCATGTTGGTTGTTGTTACGGAAACCTTCATGAAAATCTAAAATTCAAAAAGCTTAAAATTTCGTCCACTTAGCTCGAGCCAGAATTTGTCTGGTCACGACAAACCAAAACATGTCCGACGAAAACTATCGATTTGTAGCCATTTTTTTTCTTTGCAATTTATTGACTACCGAATATTGAGCGAGTACTTATTACCATGGTTACGAGTCCAGCACCGCATCGTACACCGGATACCATTTAATTTTATTTCTACGCGACTCTTTTTCCTTTCAAGAAATTTTTCTCACTCCGTTTATAAAATCCGCATAATAAGCAGGCTCGTAAGTCCCAAGTTGTGTTAGTTCCACAGTTTGCACTCTGCCTGTTGCAATCGTCCGAATGCCTGGTTGCCTTTCCTAGACTGAGCGACACTTAAATTTTCGCAAGCAAATAACATTTCGTCATCTCCTGGATTACAGGAATGTGACGTTTTAATGATGGCGCAATTCTAAACTACTAACTACACATGTCCCGGACAATCCTGAGTATACACCCAATACGACGCCTGCCAGCACCGATGGATGACCACAATCCGCCAGACTAGCGCCTGCTCAGCTTCCAGTAACCCAGAAATTAATCTCCATCCGCCAAGCTTTTATATTGCCAACCGTTAATGCCTGAAATGTTTCAAGTGGCAAAGATGTGTCCCAACGGCGTAGTATTGGGATTACCTAAGCTGATTCAAATTATCAAGTCGCTCTGTACCCTGGAGGATACCCGTCAAGATTCATAATAAATGGCTTGTTGGCCTGGCCAACTTGGCCGTCCTAAAATGTAGTAATCCTGACTGGGATTTGAAGAAGAAACATTGCCTTGGACAAGGGTGTGTAGCCTTGAGACTGTTGGTGTGCCGTCTTTATTGAGTCGCATGCTTTGGTTGGAACGATGAAAGTACATAATACGATGCGACTAGGCTGCTCAGTCAGTAAGTTTTGCACAGAATATGAATATTTGTATATTCCTTGGCAAAAACGTGAAGGCAGGTAACTGAAGACGTCGATGATGGCATTGCAGGGCGAGAAACGGCTTGATTTTATGATTGCGATCCACCTGTTGATTTGGCCATTTTTATGCGAAGATATTCGAAGGTTGGGAGATCCCTTGAAGTGGCTGTTGGGGCACTGACTGACCACGAGGTTAAACATGCGGAATTGATAACGAAGGAAATGGAAAAAGCAAGGGTCGTCAATGAGATTTCAAGTTTTAAGGCTAATTCCTCGCTGATTTTGTAATTTTGTTTTGCAGAGTAAACCCGCTGTTTGAAGAAAACGAAAACACTGTCGAGTACGTCGGAGTCCATTCGGGCAGTTCAGGCTACGACAGCGGCCACAGCGACGAAGACGGAAGCAGACG
>JAQGBJ010001648.1:0-21412 GCA_034698345.1 Sphaeridia pumilis
AACAAACATCAAGTTCCATGCTGGCTTTAAAGATAATGGCTCTAACTAGACTACACTAGAGGCGGCATGGACGAGAACTGAATCATGTCTCAGCGTTTTGACACTTGGCAGCTGCCAGCTATGCGTTTGACACAATTGACTTTGACTTGGCCTGAAGACAACTTAAACTCGTTGATACCAAGGCTCTTTAGCGCCACAAGTTCATTTCCTCATTGTGGAACTGCAAAGCGCCAAATGTATTAACTTCTCATTCAATAAGCTCCGCTGATGCAAACTGACAAGCTCCGTCTTATGTTTTGATGATGACAATGATGATGACAGTTGATGGAATCTACTTTACATGCTGTTAACCAGCGGTATCATCGTGCCAATCCAATTTCATCACGAGTAAATTACATTCTTCCCTCAGCTGTGATGACATCAGCTCCAGCTCCATATATCGCTTACAAGACGGAAAATTTCAAAAAGCGCGCGCCGCGCCAACTCATCTGATAACATTCTCAAATGGCACTGGTGTCAGCAGTGCTTCGCCAAGAATGGCGCTTTTTCTTCATCTTCGCGTGGCCTTCGATCCTAGCGCCTCTGTTGGTCATCGGAGGGTCTTCAATGGTAAAATTCAATTGTCATAAATTTAATTCCGTTTTCAAAAGCGCTCAAATTTTCCAGGTACCGAAATGCGGCTTCACCGTCCTTCTAATGGCTGGCTACTGGGTAACCGAAGCGATTCCGATTCCAGTAACAGCGCTGTTGCCTCTGGTCCTCTACCCTTTGATGGGCTTGGAATCGACTGGTGCGTTCGTATCGCTTTTGTATACCCTTTTAGATATCATTGAATTTAAAATATCCCATTTTCGCGGTCGGTTCCAAATCGATTCAAGTAGATACGTATACGTATCGTAAATGTGGGCGATTGTGGCGGCAATTTTAAAAACAGTGCAGTTTTTCCCCAGACACCACTCGCTTTCTCCCTATAAAAGAATCGTGTCAATGATAATGTCAGTCAATTTCACTTTTCCTTACAGATAAACTTGCCCGAAACTACATGAAAGATTCAATTTTCGCCTACATCGGCAGCTTGACAATCGCGATCGCCATCGAATTTTGTGGCCTTCACAAGCGAATCGCCCTTCGGGTGATACTATGGACGGGTACAAGTGTCAATATGTAAGTGCTTTTTAGGCTATTTTTAAATTTGGCGCCGTTCGCGCTCAAGTGTCATATTTAAAATGCCTGAGGCGCTCTCAAGAAACATGGTTTTTCATCCAGGCTTATGCTCGGCATAATGATATGCACAGCCTTCTTGTCAATGTGGATGTCGAACACTGCCGTGTCAGCAATGGTAAGTCGAGTATAAAAATTGGGCGGCAATTTCAAAATTCGCGCTCTGAATTTCAAGTGTTCTTTGCTTTGCTACAGATGGTACCTATAATTTCGGCAGTGCTGGACGAGCTGGAGAAAGTAAGTACAAATTGGAGAAAACAATGTGCTTGTCGCGAGACCTGCAATAAAATTCGCTCATTTGCAATAACAAGGAAATCTGTGTGAATGTTGTACGCTTTCGCTTCTCGTCGTCCAATCTTTTTCTCACTTTTTTCTCCCTTTTTCTACACAGAGTCTTGTTGATATCGTAAGCCGAGAGAAAGCGGATTGTCCTCCTTGTAAAACGGCAACGGCGGAAGGCCATAAAGAAGAAGAAGAAGCTGCTGGCAGGAAAGCGTCGTATTCCTTGGATGATATCAGCCTCCGTCCCATGGGCTCAATCAACTGTAATGACGTTCCAGGGGATGAAGTCGGCGGGGAAGAACATGGCGTTACGACAACCAAATCACGACACCATTTCCCAACGCCGTCAACGACGAGCTGTAACAATGCTTTTAATCAAGTGGCGGGGGAAAGCGTCCAAAAAGAGTTTAAACGAAACGATGATATCGATGGCATCCAAGACGACAAGGAACTCGACAGATTTTTACAACGAATTCGAACCATGTTTCTGCTCTCTTGCTGCTACTCGTCGAATATCGGCGGGACTGGAGTTATTACTGGTTGTGGAACCAACCTCGTCGCCATGGAGTATTTGGGCAAGTAAGAGGAGAAGACAAAGTACAAAGTCCAAGGATATCTAGGTCGGCGCCGAAATCATTTGAAAAGTTCATTAGAGCAGGGATTTCAAGGGGATTAACAAGTGTGAAAAGAATGCTAAAGAATGCCAATTTCATGTCACAGGATTACAAGTCCATTAGAAGAGAGATTTTCGCTAGAAACTAGAATGACAGTTTTATATGCTACGATGTTTGTATAGAAAACAAGTTAAAATGGCCGCTTTTTGCGCTTTTTCCCGTGTAGTTTGGACCCTGCTCATCATGGAGACTACGCTGCGCTTACCTTCACGACGTGGATGGCCTTCAATCTGGTACCAATGTCAATTAACGTGGTCGTTGCGTGGGTGTATCTGCAAGTATGCTTTGTGGGCGTGCCAGATTGGTGCTTCTGGGGGTCAAATAAAAAGAAGAGGGGCGGAGCTAAAGATGGGGTCAAAACGGGGGTCAGGAGAGGGGTCGAAACAATGCTCAAGGACCCGAGGATACAGAAGAATGTGAGTGACATGCTCGAGAGGTCATACAAAGGCTTGGGTGAGTGGAGAGAAAATTTTAAAAAAAAAGGAGCGGGAAATTTGAAATTAACGCTCGAATTTGTAGGTGACGTCAGCGTCCATGAAAAAGGGGTCACAGCGTGCTTTTCGGTGGCGCTGATTCTTTGGATCTTCCGGGACCCGCGCTTCATTCCTGGTTGGAGCTCGTGGTTCCATAAAGACGTCAAGGTGGCGACAGCGTCGCTGTTGGTTACAATGTTGTTTTTTATAGTGCCAAGGAATAGAGATTTTTACCGGGCGCTTCGCGCCAGAGGTGTGTCTGATTGAATGGCTGAAGTCTGTATTTTTGGCGCCAAAATTTAAAATTTATAATTTTTTCAAAATTTTCAGATTTTAGGGGTGTCAAATTCGCCCCGTTGCTCGAATGGAAATTTGTAGTCCAAAAACTTCCGTGGGGAGTTCTGATTCTTCTCGGTATTTTTTTTCCTTAAAATTTTTGGCGGGAAAAATGAAAACTGGCGGGAATTTAAAAACAATATTTTTCTTTAGGTGGTGGATTCTCACTTTCTGCAGGAGCTAAAAAGTCGGGTCTGTCGGAATGGATTGGCGCTTCGCTGTTGACTTTTTCAGATTTACCGCCTTGGGCATTTTTGGCGCTGATTTGTGTTATGATTGCGTTTCTCACAGAAATCGCTTCGAATTCAGCAACTGCTACTGTTTTGCTGCCTATTTTGCTTGAACTGGTAAGTGACCTTTTGACCTAACCTAACCTAACCTAACCTAAGTTTATTAAAAATTTCTTATAATTTCCAGAGCCGCCAGCTAAACATTCATCCTTTATTCTTCACGTTACCTGCGACAATCGTTTGTTCCTACGCCTTTATGCTTCCAGGTGAGCCGATAACAATTTTTTCTCTCTCTCTAATTCCCAATGTACTTTTGTCTATGTTTTTTTGCTGCCGTTGCCGTGTCAGCAGAGTGAGATAGTAGCCTCGAGGAAAAACTTGTTGACAAAACTTAATGGAATTGACTTTCTCCAAACATTGGTTTTCCCATGTTGTTTGCCAACTTGTTTCTTTTTCTTATATTTGTTGTTTCCTTGTTGTATTTCCAGCGGCAACTCCACCCAACGCCATCGTTTACGCAGCGACTGATATGAAAGTGAGCGATATGGTCAAAGCTGGCTTTTTTATGAATTGCGCCACCGTTTTTGTTCTCTATTGTTGTACGCTAACTTATGGAGAATTCATTTTCCATTTTTCTGAATACAAGTATATCGAGTAAAAAATATAAGAGATTCAATTTTGATTCTTTTGCTCTTTTTGTAAAAGTTTGTTTTCTTGGAGCAAAAAACATAATGTAGCGGTATTGGCATGGTAACGTTAGTTAGCTTGGGCCTAGTTTGAATGTTCTAGCTTAGCTTCAGTCTCAAATACATCCTCGTACCAACAACATCTCCCTGTCCTTTCTCTTCCGTTACAAGTTGGTGGAGATGCTAATTTCGATCCCTTTAAGTACCTAGCTCTACCGTTTGTTCTACATCCCCACCCCGATTAATAATTCTGATCTCTAGTAGTCAATGAGAAGTTTTCAGGAAGTGTAGCATTTACTTTTAAATACGTGATCCGCTGTTTGGTGGAAATGTTCAAGCCCTCGAAACCTTTGTTCCCTTGCCCTCGAAAATGTGTCCCTATTCTTGGATTGAAGTCCCTTAACTCCTGTCCTCGCCAAAAAGTCCTGAAACCAAACTCTCGAAAAACCCTGCATCTACTTCAAAGCCCTCCCTCGTACCCCTACCCATGGACCAAGTCCCCCTCAAATTGAAGTCCCTGAAATCCCTGATGTCCTTTTGAAGATGTCCTGAATCCAAGAATCAAGCCTCCATCAAGATTCGAACTGAACAAAGCTGAACAGTCTCCTAGGAAACGAGGGTCACAACGAATTATGCCAAACCGTAAATGCCCTAACTTTTGATGAAGAATGAAATCTCGACACCCATAAGTTACTGAAGATATTGCAAAAGGAAGATAAAAATTAGCCCAACTTTGATGAAGCACGGAGGTTGACCGGAGAGCCAACTGAGCTGATGGAAGCCGAAGGGAAGTCAAAGGGAGGTGATAATATGAAAATATTGGACGAAGAACGGAGGAGGACCGGAGAGCCAATTGAGCCGATGGAAGAGCCAAAGTGAAGCCAATGGGATTATATTATCTAATTTTAGGATGTTTAATTTGAGGTGTTTATGGAAGTCACGAGGACGTGCCTTTTTGAAAAAGGAGGGGCATGTAGCGGTATTGGCATAACAACGTTAGTTAGCTTGGGTCCTAGTTTGAATGTTCTAGTTCTAGGTTCAGTCTCAAATACATCCTCGTACCAACAACATCTCCCTGTCCTTTCTCTTCCGCTACACTTTGTATTTTGAAGCGCCTGTAGAATCTGGGTCGACTCTTTCTTCGAAGTTAACAGCATGGGAGCGTCTTCTTCTGAAATATTTGGAATTCAGGCATTAAATATAAACCGGAACTTCCAGTGATATCTGGTTACTACTTGTTACTATTTCCAACCTATGTTGTCCATAAGACTCCACTTTAGCTTCTGTCGGAAGTCTTTGAGTCGATTCACTACAAGTGGGCTTTTGCCTGTGATCAGCTTATCGATTTCGTACAGCGCGGCGACGCCGCTGTCCAGATCTGAACGCAGGAAATTGAGAACGTTAGTTTCAAGTAAGATTACCGAGCAAGAAAACTTGAACTGATAAAAGATACTGACCTGAATCGTTCTCAAATGTTCGCTTGAGTAATATGACCTGGTATTCTGGCGCCAAAGATTTTGAAAGAATATCAAATCCTTCTTGAAACATCTTCTGAAGCTTCTTCCCAAAGACCTGATTTCTTTGATCCTAAAACATAAATATGAAAATTCATTGAAGCAGTTTGAATGGCCTTCTATTTCAACATTGATTAAACTACTCACTCATGATTTATGGCATACGTAACGACTGTGTGGTCGCTACGGGTGATACCGGCTTGCAACTTTTCACCTGTCCCACAGATGGCGCCAGCGTCGTCGTGAACCCTCCAGCCTTCAAGTGTTTCCATGGTGGTCGAGCCGTCATCTCTCATTCTTACTTTCCGAGTGGCCACTTTCCGCAACAACCGATCGTTGATGATTCCAATTCCTTTGTCTTCCAGCTGAGCTGAATCCTTTGCACTGATTACATCCAAATAAGCGTCCAAAACCGCATCGGAAAGGTTCTGATGTTTGTGGAAACAGTTCAAGTTGACAGCTCTTCCCTTAACCATAGCTAATTCCTGAGCCTTAGGCAAACCTGGTTGAGATGAATCGAATGATGTTATACCGGAATATAATCCACTTGCTGAAATATTTGTGATTCTGTATAGTTACCTGTTTCTGGCTTCTCCAGTATCTCTTCGTACTCGTAGAAGTCCTTGGTCGTACTTAAACTTTGCTTTCGAGATGGTTTCGGCCTTTGGGAAGTACTCGGTTCCGGAATTCCTGGCGATGGCTGATCTTGGTCATACGTCTGGCAAGCAGCACTTTGGGAACTCACTTTTGAAACCGAATCTTTTTCTTTGTCCAGTTCTCCTGGCTTCTTGAATCTGTTCAGCCAGGGTGGCATTGCATTTACCAGTGGCTCCCATTCCCAAGTTGATTCGGCGGGTTGTTTCGATTTGCTAATTTCAGCATCAATCATGGCTTGAAACTCAGATCGCTCACGCTCCTTCTCATTGTGTTTTTCTTTTGCACGAAGCGTCTCTGAAGAAGCTAACCTAGCATTGGACTCCAAGTAGAACTTTGTCATCTCGTTTCTTTGCGTTTGACGCTGAGAAGCGTATGTGCGATCGCGTTCATTTTCGATTTGAAGCCGAATCTGAGGGCTAGTACATTCCACCAGCTCTCTGCGCTTGTCCTCGGCTCTGGTCACGCTCGATGTTGCGGTAGGTTCCGAGGGCGTAGCAGTGCTTCGTTGTTGCCCAGCTGTAGCTTAAGAACTTGTTTCATTCGTCAATTCCCTTGTGGTGGAGGTGAAAGTTCTTGGAGCTGATCTGGACTCTGTAGCGCTTATCGTAGCCGTCGTTGGTATTGCTGGTTGAGAGAAATGGGAAGATGCCACTGGACCAGGGCGGTTGTGTTTCACCGTTGAACATGCTTGCGGTGGAACTTGAACAGCGTCAAGGACACTTGCCAAGGATGAAACGCTGATTGATCCAACACTAGCAGTTTCACTGGTCCAAATATTCAGCTGCTGCACTTGCTCCACAAAAATTGGATTTGGTGCCTCGGGTATTGGACCGAAGTTCTTGTTTTCTCTTCGGCGGGCTTTGTTCTGCTTTTCGTATTCATTTTGCCGGCTCTTGAGCAAAAGCTCAACTACAACTGCCGTTTCATTCGGCTTGTGCATGTTAATCGTTATATCTCGCATGAAGGATATTATTGCTGCACGGATGAACTCGTTCGTTTCGGATTTCCACGATTTTACAATCACTTCAAGACAGTCGCTTCAACGTCAGTCCAAAGGTGCGCTGCCTATGTCTGAGACTTTATCAGCAATGTGTTTGTTTATCCTTGTAGTACATAAGTTAATGTGACACACTGAGAGATATCTTGGAAACGTGACTCCAAGTGTGTTCTTGGAAATTCACCTCGTTCAATGGTGCTTTCAAGTCTTAAATCCTTGCTCGGAGAAATCATCTGTGATGCCATTATGTACCTCATTCACACGGTGTCGTTAAAAACCCTTCAGAGCCATTGTAAAGTAAACGGACAGACTTTGGCTTTTGTCTATATCATGAACTCTGTATATAACAAGGGCAAAGCTGATGAAGAAATTTGCTAACGAGCGAAACACTTGTCAATTGGTCTATACATACCAAGAAATTTTGCTGCTTTGTTCTTTGCCTGTTGCAATCAAGCATTTAAATCAACCGGAGAAGCAGATGAAAAGCCAGAGAACGCCGTTGATCGCTTTGCATGCTAAGGATAGGAAGAGCTTGTGCTTCCGTCCGCTTGTGTTTCTCCGTAAGCTTCTTATGTATCCATCTCCAGAGCATAGGCAATTTTTTTACCTGCGATTTTACGCAAGGGTATGCAATGGTATAAATATCAATAGTAGTAGCATCGACCTACATAAATAAGATCCAAGTAACCCATGCCAACAAGTTAACGAAAGGGAGATGTAACTTCAAATGAACGTAAGAAAGATGTAACAATAACTTAACGTAGGAGAATGCCTCGATAAGATGAACGTAAGAAAGATGTAACGATAACTTAACGTAAGGGAGATGCAAACATAGTAAAGGTACGTTAATGATTTAACGTAACGAACATGCGTCCGGGATAACAACCCAAGGGACATGCATCGAGTAGTTTAACGTTAAGGTAATAGTGCAATCCTTTAGCGTGTTATTAGATGCATTAAGCTACTGCGTAGAAATCAATCCATAAGCAATGAGGTTAAGGACTAGGAAATAAACCAGGTTAACGACCGGTTTCACCGCTACGTCAACCCGGAAGTAAGATACGCATCAGGAATCAACGACAACGACGGAAGGATACCAGCGTTTCGACGGAAGGGATCGGCAGTCTCACCAGGACGATCATGCCTTCAGCATCGAGTCGTTATTTTAGCTCTTAAAAATTTCCTAGTATTCAAGTATCAAAATTTCGGTTCATCCTTTACAAAATTGAAGTCTGTTTTTCCAAATTTCACCACCGTTTATTTACCTGTACTAAATTTAGTGCCGTGAATTTGTGATTCAACGAGCCACTGTGTAACATTTGTTCCAACCATTTCCGCGGATTGATCAATGAAATGTAAGTAGCCAAAACCATTTGTAATTGAAATTCCACCATCCTCTTATACCCGAGAACACACCATGCAGAATCCCCATAATTCTATAACTCTAAAACCCATCTAAATTAACCATTCCAAATCTGGTGCGATGGCCGTTGGTCGGTCGAATTTGCAGCCTCTTGCGAATTTGATGGACAGGCCTGGTTAGTCATGTAAGAAATCTAGTCAGCCACGGCAGCAGGAGTGTCTGTAAATCAAAAAAGTATTCACATGAGCTTATTGAGTCTAGTCGTAAAGTACAAGCACGAGCACGGTAGAACTCGGGATTAATAAGTTGAAATCAGAAATAACATTTCGCACTTCGGTCTAGCATTAATCTACGTTATGATAAGTGTCACAAGGCTAGGCCAGTAAGCCCGAGACCCATCACGGAAAAATTCAACCACCATTTGAACGAACGCTGAGGAAAATAACACGTATTGTTAACGTTATCCACCTTACTCCGAATTTCTCAACGATCAAACGCTACTTCCATTTCAACATCATTCAATATTACAAACCCAGTTCCACAACGGTAAAATCTTCTACTCTCATCTCATTAACGTTACTTAGTTTAATCCCATTTTCTCAACGGTCAAACGTCACTTCCATTTCAACAACATTCGATATTAAAAACCCAGTTCCACAACGGTAAAACCTTGTACCCTCATCTCATTAACGTTACTTAGTTCAATCCCATATTCTCAACGGTCAAACGTTACTTCCATTTCAACAACATTCGATATTACAAACCCAGTTCCACAACGGTAAAACCTTCTACTCTCATCTCATTAACGTTACTTAGTTCAATCCCATATTCTCAACGGTCAAACGTTACTTTCGGTTCAACAACATTCAATATTTCCAACCCAGTTCCACTACGGTAAAATTTTCTAATCTCATCTCATTCACGTTAACTAGTTAAAATCCCATTTCCTTAACGGTCAAACGAAAATTCCATTTCTACGACATTCAAAATTTCAACCCAACTCCACAACGGTAAAAACTTATGCTCCTATTTCGTTAACGTTAACTAGTTAAATCCCATTTTCTCAACAGTTAAACTTTGCTTCTAGTTGAACAACGATCAATAACTTCAAACCCATTTCCACAACGGTAGAAATTTTTGCTTCCACCTCGACAACGTTAAACAGTTTGATACCATCTTGCCAGCGGTCAAAGATCGCTCCCATTTCCCCAACGTTAATTATTTCAACCCATTTCCCCAACGTTAATTATTTCTCCCCATTTCTCCAACGTTAATTATTTCAACCCATTTCCCCAACGTTAATTATTTCTCCCCATTTTCCCAACGTTATAAGCAATCGCTTCCATTTCGCCAACGTTAATCGAGTTCAATTGTAATCCTACAACATTCAAAACTTTTGTCCACATTCTGCAACGTTAAAAGTGTAAATCCATCTCCGCAACGTTGAAGCCACCGGTCCCCATATCAACGACGCTAGACCGACGCTTCGTCAGGATAAAGAGACAAAGAACGTATACGAAAGCTCAAATTGGCAAAAGAACCAACTCACCTTTGAGGGTATCAAGATGTGAGCGCTGAATGTGGTTCGAGATATCCTGGTACTTCGTACAGTTCTTTCCTTTGAGAACCTTGCATCCAATGACGCCACAGTGGTACACTTTTCTCTTCAGAACGCTATCGTAGACCTCCCAAACTGGGGAACGTCGCTTGAGCTTGAGAACAGCACCTCGAACAGGGCAGATAGAATGCTTCGAAGGGTCCATGACAATGACATCGGCATCCTGCTCAACGGTAGAGGCTGAACCACTGGACTCCTTAGCCACCTCGACAGGAGGTTTATCGATGGCTAGGACTTCGGCAGAAGGGCACCCGAACAAGCGCTGCATGGCGTCAGATTCATTGGCTGAATCAACTGGAGAAAGGACAATGGACGAGACACGAGAACGCTTGGAGACTGGAGCTGTAGGAAGGTGGAAAGAGAGAAGATGAAGAAAAAGGATGATGAAACAAGACAAGACGAAAAACAAAAAAAAATTGAAATACCTGAGAGGACGCTATCATCATCGGAACTTTCCTCGGAACAACGCCTCCCTTTTTCCAGTCCACCTCAACCGCATCAGCGTACTCCAAGTTCCCTGTGGATAATAGATCATATTGAACAAGAAGCAAAGATATTCTACAGTAACAACACGAGGACATTACAGGCGGCTGTTTCACCACGACGTTCCAATAGACGCAGCAGAAAATTGGATTTGAGCATCTCCGCGGCCACGTGGGAATCAACTAGACGCTTAAACGCTACTGTATGATCCAGACAAGGCGGTTTGATTCTACAGCGGGTAGTTTCTTTCGCGAGATACGGGTGGTCGAACCACTAAGAGTTGGGGATAAACAAACCGAAGCAGAGGTTCTGGTCAAGATTGACTTCTTGGTAAGCGACATGACCCGGGACAGCCAGCGATTCATTGGGGTGAAGAAGGTACAGTCGGTAGGGCACCTTGTTGTCCCGAAGAAACTTCGGAGTAACGAAAATTCTCCCAGCCTGGAGAAAGTTGGAGCAGACTTTCCCATCGGCTCCTCTACGTAATGCACTTGGGTCATGAGCTTCGAAGAAAAGTTCCATTAACTTCCGGAATTTGGGAAGAACTTCTTCATCAGGCCCAACGCCACCCTTCCTAGGGAAAAACTTGACGCCCCCAGAGAAATTTTGGAGGAGAAGGGGAAGACCGCACGGGCTCAAGCGCATCCCGGTACCACTTCCAGGAGAGCCAAGCAAAAGTTCCGGGTAGTGGTAAGCATCCAGGAAGTTGGATTCAGCATCGGGCAACAATAGCATCCGGGAGTTGCAGGCGAAAATATTGAACTTGTGTGGAAGCTTGACATGGAGACCACGGACGCTTGGATGACTTCGGATGTAGACGGCGGTGGCACTCCAAACCTCCATCAGATGCGAGTGTAAGTAAGTCGGGTCCGGGTTATGAGGACGAAGCGGAGCTTCATAAGATCCAACCAAATCATTCATGTGTAAGGGTCTTCCGGGGAAGTGTTGCCGCAGTTTTGCAAGATACAAGTCCTCATCGACAGATCTCTTCAAAGCGACGCCAGAATCATACAGTTGATGCTCTGAGATTTCCAACTTCACACCCTTCGTAAAAAGAGCCTTCAAGATATCCGTGGTTTCGTTGTACAGAGGCACAGTTGGCGAAAAACTGTAAACCAAACGGTTGGCCGCATCAAAACTGGATAGCTTCCGGTGGAAGGCGAAGTCACGCATAGTGTCAAGAAACCCGTTGATACCAAGCCGCTTAATGACCTCCTGCTCACCGTCAGGGAACGAGGGGGCGGTGCGAAATTCTCTCTGCGTCTGAGGAGAAACATATTGCAAGAAGTTATAATTAGCCCGGTAGAAATTACACAACAGAAAATGAACAGAAAACATTAAACACTTACTTGACTCCTGAAGTTTGAAGTCAATTTGGCCAAAGCTTGCTGTGTCCGGTCGAAATTATCACCGGAAGTGCGTCTGCGGGTGTGATCGGACGAGTCGGTGGTACCAAGGTTGCGGTCTTCAGTATGAGAGGTAGCGGCAGACACAGCGGCAGGGCCAGAACTCGAGGGCGAAGACAAAGAGACGGAAACTGCAAAAGGGGCATGGCCGAGGTGCTCAGCGGTGCCAGAGGCTAGTGGAGCCGGTCTGATGCTATTAGCGCCATCCAGTACAGTACGGGCATCGGCAACCGAAGTTGTTGCGTTGGTTGTAACTGTAAACGATAATGAGACATTAATCACCTGGAAAGAATAGTAGCGAACAATAGTAATTATCAAGTTGGTCACCATCAATGGGCACTTGAGGAGCTTCTGCAGAAGACGGTCCAGAGACAACAGGCTCGAGTGGCGGGATCACCGAATTTTCGGTCAAATGTATGTCCGATGATGAGAGGTCTTGGGCAGCAGAACCAGCTAGGGAAATAGGCGGACCGTTAACCAAGAGAGAATCGGACGGCAGCAAAACAGTGGCAGCAGGGGGTGGTACTTGTGGAAATCCGGCGAAAGGGATAGCTTGCAAGTTAGACAACATTGGAGTTTGGGTTTTGGAGAAATTCTCGGGTAGCGAAACAACAGGCAGTGGGTGAAGAGACTCGATCGACGGCAGGACCAAGGGCTCGACTGAAGTGGTGTCTGACGGGACATGAGTCTTGGCAGCAGTAGGGCAAACAATAGACGAAGTTGAACCTGTCGGTGCACATTTAAGCTTAAGCCACCACACAGCTACAGAAATAAAAATTCATGGAAATGGATACAACATTACCGGTATTAAATGAAGCCATCGGTACACCAAGACGTGATTTTTCGGCGACAGCAGGGGTCCCGACTTCGCTTTGAGCTTCGGTAACGGTGGAGACATCGGCGACGACAGGCGCTGCTGCAGGAGGATTTTCGGCTGATGGCTCAGTTACAGCAACATCTTGATGAACAGAGGGCGCTGCTGCAGGAGGATTTTCGGCTGATGGTTCAGTTACAGCAACATCTTG
Organism: Sphaeridia pumilis; assembly: GCA_034698345.1. Classification (NCBI taxonomy): domain Eukaryota; kingdom Metazoa; phylum Arthropoda; class Collembola; order Symphypleona; family Sminthurididae; genus Sphaeridia; species Sphaeridia pumilis. The sequence continues at coordinate 12,966 of JAQGBJ010001648.1, forward strand.
ACGAACAGAGGGTGCTGCTGCAGGAGGATTTACGGCTGATGGCTCAGTTACAGCAAAATCTTGATGAACAGAGGGCGCTGCTGCAGGAGGATTTTCGGCTGATGGCTCAGTTACAGCAACATCGTGATGAACAGAGGGCGCTGCTGCAGGAGGAATTTCGGCTGATGGACGAGGTACAAAATCACCTGGACTAACAGAGGGCGCTGCTGCGGGAGGATTATCAGATGATGGATTAATTGCTGAATCACCTGGAGTAATAGATGGCGTTGGAGGTATCGGAACGATGATAGCAGGAGAGACCTCAGAGCCATGTTGCACACCAGAGGACACCAACGGTTCAGGATCGATTTTGGCGGAACTAGCTTCAGGTTCAATGGCGTCAGAGGGAGCTGACGTTGGTACACCAACACCTGACGAACGTAAAGGGGCATCAACAGCAGCGGGTGGCACCATTTCGGCGACGTCGCTACGAGACTGACCCACAGGGTTCTCCGGAAGGTTCGTTAATAGGAGGCGGAGACATGGACACAAGATGGAGGGAACCACCGAACCCGGGATCGGGTGAACCCACGACTAGAAATGATAAATATCGAAATCAGCTACGGGACAAATGAATCACTAGACAAATGTACGCAAACGAAGGCCTCACTCTTGGGGATATCCAAGGGTTCAGCAGCCTCCGGTGTATTGATCGAAGCGTAGTCCATCGCTAGGGTTAAAATATTGTTTTCCATGGAAAAACAAGACACGACATTTAGCGAGCGAAAGCAAAAAGTGGATTGAGCTTCATCAGCGACAGAACACCAAATATCAACCAAAAACCTACTCAACGCACAAACGACGTCAAAAGTACGACGCAGTTTCCGAAGGAGATCACCGACCCAGCCGAGCAAGGAAACAGATACAGAGTTATCGAGAAGCGTGAAGCGCCGGAAGCGACGGAATAAAGCGAACAACGCAATACGCTTCTTCTATACACGAAATAATCTTGGGAAAACGCATCCCCAAGCCCCGCGACGCAATAAGTGTTCATAATCAAAAGCGCAGCGCAACAGGAAAAACTGCGACGTAGTTTAAAATGTCAGTCACCTTGCATGTGTGGAAACCAAAGCTTGGATCAACTCAAATTCCCATGGCTGCAAGTCCAAGGGAAACGTCGCATTTCTATGCACAACGCAATGTTATGGAAAGAAGATGAACATGGAGCCCATGACATTGAGCAAGTGCAACTTGCCAATTATGCCGGCTCTTTGCACATGGACGCATAAGCAAAAACGAAACTTTGTATTTCTTCCTCTTTAAGAACCACCACCAAAATAATAACACAGGGTGGAAATGCAAGCTCTACATACACGTGAGCGACAATAACGCCAGTCAGAGTACGGCCCAAGTAAAATATCACCTCCAGTCAGACAGTAAAATTACTACCTGCCCTTCACATTTTCGCGGTTTAATTTTAAAATTTTTTTGGACACCTTCGGAACCTATAAAACGTTGTAAGTTGTCGCGCTGGGTGTCGAACGAATCTTGATGCTAAAGAAACGTCTCGGTGGATGATTAAAATGAACTGGAATCGGTTCCTTTACAAAAATTGACTTGGCTTGCCGGTGGGACATTAAATTTTAAGGGACGACAGCAAAAGTGTTTGTGAGCAAAGATAAAAACAGAAGGAAAATGAGCAACTTCATTTCTTCATTTCGAAAAAGAAACGTGATTGTTAAAAGTAGGCGGTTAACATAAGAGGAGGCTGAGACCGAGTTGAACCTGAGCAACACGCAATAATCTATGTAGTTAGATGCACATTATCATGATGTTCGAAACGGCACTTTGGTCTAGCATAACTTTAAATCCAATAGCCTTGCACGTAGCACGCAATTGTAACTTGCATCTAGAACGATTAGAGCTTTCACAATAATTAGTGACATACATAGAAAACAAAATCATCGCTGCTCGAAGCGCCCTCTGATTAATCTTTCTTTTGCCAAACGACCCTCTGATACACTTAATCCTTTAGACACACGTAAAACGTAACAGATCGTGAGGTTTTTCCAGTAAACAGGTGGCCGGGTGTAAATATGGCAAACGGTATATCAGATCGTGAGATGAGGAAAAGGCCATAGTCATGGAGCCAAACTTCGCGAAAAAAAACATTGGACAAACAAAATATTTCCTATTTAGCACAGTAATTGGCAATTTTGTTTACCTGTTGATTCCAATTTTAGATTGCTTTGTGTTTACAGGTGATCCAATGTATAGTCCATTGAGGTGAATAACAAAATCGGGGAAGTCACTTCAGATTCATACGTGTATTGTCTCCACCCGTTTGCTCCTTTGATTATTCATACCCTGAGTAATCCCCACATGTAGATGAACTAAAGAACTTAACACACGGGAATATCATCGCGGACATGAACATGAAAAATGTTCTGCACGGTAAAATCCCCACGGACATGAACATTAAAAATGTTCACCACCGAAAAATCCCCGCTTTTAGCCGAGACAATGGCAGCCGGGCTAGAGCTTAGACTACTGTAAGTATGTATTAGAATGCCTGAAGTTTATGTGCTGCATCGAGAGAAAGTGGTGAAAGCGGAGAAAAAGAGACCAGGGGAGGACGCAAAGAATGCAGTAAAGGCAGAAATTGAAGTAAACGCGGGGGCGGACGTCGGGGATAGAGCAACATGGGCGGAGAAAGCAAAAAAGGTGAAGAGCTGGATATGTGGAGAAAGCATGGAAAGTGGATGAAAGGCCCTTTCTTCGGATAGTACGGCTTACTGTAGAAGGTTTTACCGTTCAAAAACTTTCTTCTATTCAACTTTCAACATACTTTCACCAAATTAATTACCGCTAATAAAGTTTCAATGCAGCTATAAAAACAGGAATATGTGTGTACTCTACAAAACTTTCATTCAAACGAAACCACGATTAGCCTTACAAAAATTCAAAAAAATATTTAAAGATTCAGCTGGTTTTCAGCTCAAGAAGCCATGAAGAATTCGTCCTTGTAGGCACCAATATGTGGACCACCCACTTCCGGATCCCAAATACCAGTGGCCTTGAAGGCCGAAACAGCATTTCGAACGGTACAAGCTTCTTGGAGGGGAAATTTCAATATCCCGGGGATATCCCACATGATGGGTGTCCTAAAAAGACAAAAAGAGAATGTTATGATTGGGCCTCAAGATTACCTTAAATCATGTCAAAAATCAATTAATTAAAATCACACTTACCTTTCCAGTCCAAACTTCGAAAGCTGTGCTTCGTATTTACGCTTGAGTGGGCCGAATACGCATACATCCAAAGGTTGCGTATATTGGCTGGAGTGTGCAGGAAGTGTGACCAGGTGTATGTTCCTGCCGTAAGCGTACATCCGTGCTTCCCAATCCTTGTGGCTAGTTTGGCCATCGAGTACGATCAAAGCGTGCGATTCAGACGTCCTTTGGAGATTCTCTTCAAAATAATGGATCCATTCGCGAAAAATCTCAGAATTGGTCCATCCTTTTGGGGAAGAAACGAAGGTGGCTCCTTCAGGGGCGTCCTTGATGCGCATCAGCTGGACTTTCTTGCCAGGAAATACAAACCACGGGTGTGTATAATTCCCACTCGCACTGACAGCTGTAATCATGGTGACCAGTCGGCCCTGCTCCATCGGCTTTCTCCTCAGGACTTTCTTCACCATCCTAGAAGCGACAACTTTCTCCCTATATTTCTGAAAAACCAAACAAATTATTAAAATTCCCATTAATCTGTTGTCGATCTTCATCGTATCAAGTCATAAGCTGCCAATACAATTGGGATTCATCGTGTTTTCACCGATATGGACCTCAAGCTTCACTTTCATGTTTCGCTAGCGTCCAAGATCAAACTCACTGAAAACACGATCAATCTCAATTCTTTCGACACTTTGTGACTTTTGAACTTACTCTAACCACTTTGAAACCTGTCTCGTCCATACTGTAAATATTTTCAGGTCCAACGTTGTAATAGCTGATCACATGATCGATGTTGGCAAAAAATATTTCCAGAGCTTCTCTGGTGAAGGACTCCGCCCTACTTATGCTGATATACTCGGCGAGCTTCTTGCGCAGGTCATGTCGGCGTAGGAATCCATTCATCCAGGCTGTCCCTGCCTTGCCATTCTGGAAACGGTGAGTGAAGCCGTTAGCTTCAGCCAGATTGTAAGCCATTTTTGCAAGTTCCTCCACAGTCACAGCATTGAACCTGAAAATATACAAAATTGTATTTTAATTATACTTGATACCGATAAATTAATTAACAGGTACGACCGCAAGGATGCTTACATTTTTGCACGACGATCCACCCATTTCACAATTTCCTTCTCCTGGGCTGGATTGAACGTGGGATGACTTCCTTAAACAATAACGTCAGGAAAACTCGCACGGTCTCTCTTCCGGTAGCGCTGGACAGCTTCAGCTGTTAGCTCGGCGTACTTGGCTGCGAGTTCAGCAGTCATCGTGTCCTCAACATCCTAGATGCGGTCAAGGAGCCCGATCAGCTGATCCTTGTTGATGACCTTCTTCTTCTTCCGCTGGTAGTGTCTCATGCTGTAAAAAGTCAAAACATTCTGATTAGAAATCTGACCTGATGTATGAAGTTGCGAAGCGCCATCTACGTAAATCTTCAATTCAAACTAGAAACAGCACTACTGTCTGCCGATGCTGATGCAAAAAGTTTAAAAATAAAGCAAGCGAATTTACCTTGATTCTATAAAATTTGTACTTGGATGATATAACTTTTTCGCTATAGCACAACGATATCGAAATCGAAATTTGCTACACTTACAGATTGAACAGCTGTTTTTCCCAAAATTTTCGAACTGACTGACTGGACGACTGAAGGAGCAAGGCGTTTCGCTGCTGCTCGTTGTGAATGGAGACCCCCACAATGCCAATGTCAACAATACGGATCGCTTCCAATTTCAACACAGTAGCAGAAGCATCAACGACAACGAAATGTAATCGTCTAAACATGTCAACTCCATTCACAACGAGCGGCAGCGAAACGCTCTGCTCCTTCAGTCGTCCAGTCAGTCAGTTCAAAGTTTTTGGGAAAGACAGCTGTTCAACCTGGTAGTGTTGCGAATTTCGACTTCGATTTTGTTGTGCTATAGCGAAACAGTATAATATCCTAGTACGGAATTCTGCAGAATCAAGGTAAATTCAGTTGCTTTTTCAATTTTTTGCAATTACATCGTTGGTCAGCAGCACTGTTTCTGGTTCGATTCGATGCATCGGGCGTAGATGGTGTTTCGGAACTTCGAACTTCAAGTCAGAATTCTAATCAAACTGTTTTGACTTTTGATAGCATGGGAAACAAGAGGATCAGGAAGGATGAAGACTTCCCTGACAAGGATACCATGCGGAGGGCCATTGCTGCCACGGATCTGGACCCTAACAACATTGATAGGATCTCTTTACGGGAAGTTGAGAAAGTCTATGGTGTTTGCCGCAAGACTATTCAAAAGTATCGACGGATACCTGAAGACCAGTGGCCGGAAGTGATGAAACAGGGGGTGCACACAATCTTGAGCCGGGAACAAGAGCCCATCAAATGCCAGAACTGAATGCAAGTAATTTAGGAGGGTGATCAAAATTTTTCATTTGTTTTTCAGGTTCAAGGGCATCCCAAGGAGTCAGGCAAAAGTGGCTGTAACGGAGATGGTTGGTGGATTTGGAATGATTGAGCGGTTTCAAAATGGCAGCGTGGGGGAAGCATGGTTGGCAAGGTTTTTGGATGAACGGGAGGACGTTAGAAAGGCGCTCGGAAGATTACGCTGCAAAGTTTCAGCTTGACCTTGGGAACTCTTCTCCAAACGGGTCCAATTGCTTCCAGGGACGTGTATATTGTCCAGCTAATGGCTATCAAGTTCGACAAGGTAGGATATTGGAGAAAGTTCAATATTTTTTATTTAATTTCCTACGAGAATTTTTATAATTTTTAATTTCAGATGCCCAAGTGGAATCGTCGCGACCGTTGTATGAAGTAGGAAGACATCGTTACCAACGCTATCAAAGGGGAGCGGATAACAGTCGTAATCTGCATGACAGCCAACGGAGAGAAGAAGCCTTTGGGTCTTGTTTTTCCTATGGGGAAAGTGCCGCCGCCAAATGAGCTCGCCAAAGGACCACCTGGCGTCATCGCACTCGAAAGTGAAGATTGAACAACAACGCCTTCGCTCAGTGGGTCACGGACGTATTGTTGAAAGCAACAGGTGAGAACGACGGCACCAGTTTGCTTCTCCATGACGGCCTAACCTACCAGAAATCGAGATCCTTGGACGCTTTGTATGTGGCTAACCATATTGTTCCAGTCACTTTGCCCAGCGGACCGCCGCCAATGACTCACCTGTTCCAGAAGCTGATCCTCGAATGCTGCAAGTCAGTCAAGAGACTTCTTGGAGATTTAACGCCGCAGATTCGGAATTGGCCTGAAATTCTGAAGGCTCCGTACGAGAACGTCTTCTCAAAAGATGAGATCCTGAAGTTAATTCAGAAGAAACACCTCTGGACTGACAACTTGGAACCCGACAACCACGATGACCCACCTGAACTTGACCTCTCCGCTCCGCCTTCTCCAGCCAATTTCAACGGACCGACCTCTAATCCCGAATCCCAAGGAAGTTCGACTGCAGTCAATCCTGGTTTGGAGGAATCAGAAAACCCTGGACCATCTAGAACGGCGAAAGTGAGGCGCACAGATTCGCCAACAAACGATATTACCGAAGGTATCGTTAACTCTCTTCCGGTTTCTCAAGTCGCGCTTCCATTAGAGGGTTTCGGATCTGCTGTCATGGCCGACATACCGCGCTTCTTCTTCGGGAGAATGACTCCCATATCTTCGGCTCCGGCATCAGCTTCTTCTTCCGCTTAGAATATCGTTGGAGGAGTTGCTGTGGATTTCGAGAATGCAGCAGATGTGGAATTCATCGACAACGGCAGGAACGTGAATGTCCCGAACATACAAGCTTCGATTTGCGTGAGTCCTTATGACGGAGAAGATCCACCTGAAACCGTCGTAAATACTGAAGGGGTGAGAATAATTTTTGAAGGATCTCCATAATTTATAGCCTGACTGTTTTCTAATGAATTTTCCTTCGCAGTTCCAGGTTTCGCCCACGCAGTTGGATACTGCTTTGGGCAGAGCTCGAACCTCAACTGGTTCCAGGAGGGAGGTGTCGGTAATTTTGACAGACCCGAAGTTGCTGGAAATGGAATTCCTGGATAATGAAAATGAAGACCCGGATAATGCTGTTTAAATTTTTTGTATAAGAATTATTGTTCTTGATTGTTGCGATTATCAAATCTTGTTTTTTACTCCTGGACTGTCAATAGTGTACCACTATACTTTACTATTTACTGAAGCTATGAACGGCTGTGATGTGATTCTATCCAGTAGATAGTTTCAAGGATTACACATGACGAGAAATGAAAAGCAATTGCTTTGAAATGTTGTTAATGAGGATTATACTTGTTTCTGTGTAAGCGTTATTGTATCCTTTAATTTGCCGTGTGTTCGCTATTCCAGAGCTCCAAAATTTCAATAAAAACATTTTTTCTCTTCATTACCGTTTTTCTATTTTTAAAATTAGATTTTTGATAAAACACCAAAGGTTTAGGACCATTTGATCTTATTTTGATAGGTTAATCACTTCCTCATTCCTCCAGCTGCTTATTCAAGCTTTCAAGTGTTGTTAGTTTTGCCTGTTTTCCACGTTTCTTCTGCTTTCTCCATCCTCTCTGCTTTCTCCGCTTTTCCTGCGTCATTCACATCTTCTGCTTTGTTTGCTTTCTCCACCTTTCCTGCTTTTTCTGCTTTCGCAGCCTGTTTGTCTGCTTTCTCCGCTTTCTTGGCTTTTCTTCTTTCTCATTCTTTTCTACTTTCTCCGCTTTCTTGGCTTTTCTTCTTTCTCATTCTTTTCTGCTTTCTCCGCTTTCTTGGCTTTTCTTCTTTCTCATTCTTTTCTGCTTTCTCCGCTTTTCCTGCTTTATTCACTCTTCTGCTTCTCTCTATTCGTCTACTTAAACTTCAAGTTCATGCGTGGTAACTTCAAATAGCAGTACGGCGGCTTCTCTTGACCAAAAGTGGGGATTTTTCCGTGTAGAACATTCTCCACTCTTGTGCCTATGGGGATTTTACCGTGCAGGGCATTTCTCATGTATGGTTTGATGGTGATTTTTTCCTGCTCTAAGTTCTGTTATACACCTAAGTGTGGGGATTTCTAAGGCTATGAACAATCAAGTGTGTGTATTTGTGGAGAAGATAAGCTTGTGGATTTGAAGAGATTTCCGCGATTCTTTTATTCACCTCAGTAGTATGTTTGTGTGCTTCCAGTGTGTACTCTTGACAAGCCTATGTTAAGTAAGGGTGTATACATATGCTGATGATACCATATGCAGAGTATGTCATATACATATGACCAAAATGCA
>JAQGBJ010001649.1:0-21393 GCA_034698345.1 Sphaeridia pumilis
GACTGATGCACCACATACAAGTCGAGTCCCGTCAAAATCAACGCATGGTCCCAATGCAAAGGGTCGGCGTCACTGGGCGGATTCTCTGTCCTCTGCCACTTGCAAAAATTGGTCAGAAACCTGTCGATATCCAAAGGCCTCAGAAGGCCTGGCGGGTCTGTCGCCAAAACTTCGAGCCTCTTGAGCACAAAATCCACTCGATGACCCAAACTGGGATCTTGATACAGCAACTGCACAGCGTTAATCATGGCCAGCACGATCCTGGTCACCTCTCCGTGCGTATCTTCAGGAAAGTTGGACTGCATATGTTTGAACAGGTCTTTGTCGATGAATACTGCGGTTTCAATGGTCAAATGCGCGGATTCAGCTAGTACTCGAACATCCTGCGGAGCCTCGTTCCGGCTTTGGGCAGAAGCCCACTTGTCATTATTATCATCATCTCCTTCAGTCCAACTGATTTCAGAGTCCAACGAAGACTTCCAATTCTCCCCAAAAATCTCTTCGTCATGTCTTCCTCTGCGAACTGTCGTGGTCGAAGTACTCACAGTCGGCGAAGCGCCATAAGTCACCCACGGAGCTCCTCCAAAGTCCCGGCTCAACGTATCATTCCGATTTCGGTTTTTATTGTAAAAACTGTTTTTAATTCGCTCTTTGCTTCGATCCTCAGCCGGGTAAGCTCTCGCCTCCTCAGCTTCAAATGCAAACCCCGTGTTTCGTGCGGTAACAAATGGAAGATGTTCTGATGGGTTGGATTCAAAAATATTTTCAATTTCTCCAGCAGTTAGGCCTGGAGGCAAAGTCGGTCTGTGGAGCTGGTCGCCTGGACTCACAGGCCTCGTCACACTATAACTTAAAGGCTCGCCAGCTCTTCTCTGGTTCAAAAATGACTCCGAAATCTGTAGGTCTTCAAGCCTAATTACTCTTGGAGCTGCAAAATTTGACTCGCTTGGAAGTTGTTCAGCTCCAGTGGAATACCGAAAACTCCCGAATCTTCGGTTAACGCCAGAATATCGTGGATCCTCAGTCCTCTCCACCCAATGAATTTCCTTGGACGCCGAAGAGTCTTCAGCATCTCCACCTGAATTCTGACGCCTTCGCCGTCCCTTGAAGCTCCCGTCCACAGGAAAATACTGCCTTGTCGGAAACACTCGAACTGAAGAAGTTGGCGCTGTTCGATGTTGTAGCCAGTATGAGTCCAGCGGTGCTGAACGAGGCCGGTAAGAAGTAATTTCCGCAGACCTGCGCTTCCGTTTGGAACTCTTGTGGGCGCAGACCGCCGGCTCTTCTTCCGATCCTTCCGGCGACCTCCTCGTCCTCTTATTCGAAGGCTGCAGTTTGTAGAGGAAATGGTGCTGGGAATCAATTTCATGGCTGTGGAACCTGGAGCCATGAAGCCTGCTGGGGATTGGGTGGATAACGTAGCCTTCTTCGGAAGCAGCGCCCAATAACTGTCGATGTCTCAGGAAGCCGCTCTGAAACAACAAGTTGAGTCCATTAATTTCCCACGTTAATTCTTCACATGCCACTTTGCGTGTATTCCAGAAAACGCCTAAGGACATCCTAAAAGGGTGAGCGCGCGCTTCGCGCGTGCCCTTTAACTTGCCACTTCCGTTTAAATTAAAACAAGACCGCCGCTGCCAGCCGCTAAGCAGCAGTTCAGCCCCTTGAAGCTCACTCACTCAGCCAACCGTAACCGAGATGAAGCAACAGTAGCATGAATTGCAAAAAGCCTTTGTGGCGGTCAGTTCGTTGAACAAACTTTGTTAGCATTGTTCCGTGTTGTTGTTTTGGTAAATTGTGTAATTAGCGGTACTTGACGTAAGTGTGTCGTTTATTTCTTTGTTCTGACCTGCCTTAATTTAAAATTAAAATGTCACCAATAACAAGTGCTTACCACGCCACCGCAAACGTTGATTGCCCCATCGGAATAATACAAACTCCCGGCATTTTCAGGTACTTGTTCAGCAGAGCGCCCATGATAAAAACAGTCCAGATGATTCTGCAGCCGGATCTTGTCAATAATTTCAGTTTCGTTCCCATCTCGTATCAGGTAGACAAAGTTGGCCTTGTCGACCAGGCCCGGGTTTGGTTTCAGACTTAGGTTGAACTGGGTTCCGAGGCCTTCCAGAAGTAAGTGGGAGGAGCCTGCGTTCTCCAACTCGGCTTGTATCGACCTTCGGTTCCGATGACGACCGGCGAGCAACAGCTGAGGTCGTATAACGTCTAGTTTTGGCACTGGAATAATTTAATTAACCTCTTATAATTAACGTTAATTCTTGTCGCCATTTGTCTCTTTACTACTACAACCAGTAATTGCTGACGTCCTTGAGCCCTCGTAGGGATTCAGCCACATTTTTACGTCTGGTTCTGCAAACTACTTGATTCAAGGCTTCTACTTTACAGCAAATTCTATACATTTATTGAGCCCATCTGCTTACATTGCACGGCATCTGTCACGCAATCTGGTAAAAGGAAATATATGCGAATCTGTTTCGTGATCTGTTAAAAATGTTATCCTCGTCCGTATCCGGAAGATGGACGCTGCGCTGTTGGACACTGCAATTATACTGCTTTTTGACGCTGCCGTTTATAACCACCATTCGGTCTTGGTTCAATTTTGTATGCAATATAACAGACTAAATTTCATTGTCCGTATGCAGGTCAATGGTCAAGCTTGTTTTGGTGGTCACTCACGAAGCTTATAGCCATGAACGAGCGATCGCTTCCAGCGTTGCTTCTTGTTGATAATAAACAATTGTCAGCTTTTCCGGCATTTTGAATTCTTATGGCAGCTTGAATACTATAAGTTACAGCTGATTCCAAACAGGCTCAATTATGAAGGATCAATGAAGTTTCTTACCGTTAGCTTGACTATGTCGCCTTAGCGCTTCATCCCCAAAAATGTGTCGAACTTCGTCCGGCGTCAGCTCGTTCCAGACGGCCTGCAATTCAACAGTTACCAAAATTCACTTTTCATTATCCTCCAATTCTTCGTCCTATGAATAAGCCCTGCAATTTCTCTCAATCTTGTAAAAAGTCTTGTAAAAAGCGTGTCTCCGAACGAAACATCAATTGTTCAGCTTTCGATTTCTGGCCGTTCGATCCCGCTGAGAATGCCTCCTCAACCAGACCGTTAATTTGAAACCCTTGAGCATGTACAATGGTCATTTCTCCCATGTTTCTTCAATTGCAGTTATTATTAATATTATACTGACTGACTGGCCCATTTACTTGAACATTCTTTTCTATATCGACACACGTTATTATTAAGGTTTTGCTTTCCCTAAACCTGCAGGAGCCCTGCCAATTTCACTTGACCGATGGCCACACACGTGTGTCATGTTCTACGTATTCTTCCGAGCGAACCCAACAAGTAAATGAAGATTTTTAATGGGCTTAGCCCACGTTATGCTTTTGCTTCGTTTGAACTACTTCGGTAACAACACACTTCTTCGATTCGAAGGCTCTTCAAATGTGCCCTACTATTCCCTAACCCAGTAATAATTTTTATGTCTAATCTCAATTAATTTTGCACTTAACACACTTGGCGATTGAGATTGTTTCAAGAACTGCACTTTTCATGTTGCAATTGGCATTAAATCCTCATAGCATTTCTTAACTTTTACATAAGGAAATACGCCCGTTCTCAAATGCAGGTTCAAGAATAGGAAGGCGAGCTTCCATCGCCTTTTTTGAACTGGGATTTATCGAACCGTTACAGTTTTGCGAAATTTGATTGCAAGTTGTTGTTTATAAAGTGTTTGCATTGCATCTTTCTTGTTTCTTGAAACAATTCCATTTAACAACCACGTGTTTTTATGAGCTTCAACGACTTGAAATTTACGAACATGTAATGTGTAATTGCCGGAAACTGAAGGGTGGCTATGAGAGCATCCGGACAACTTCAGCTACGTTGAGTGAGTATTTACTTCTCAATCTTAACTTGCTTTTTTGCGTTGAAACTTGGGTAGATTTTTAATGGATCCTAATAAACAGTTCATAGACGATTGGAAACACACGATTAATTTTCCTCGGCTAACCAAACACCTAATGAAACGCATATAATTTTCGAAAAGCTTGCCACCTATAGAGCTGCAGTTTCTAAACTTGGTTCTTGAAGCCTGTATTATCAAAGTGTTTGAAGAGACTTTGAAGTGAAAGTGAACTTGTTAAACTTCAATCAAAAAGGCTTACTTTTAAATTGACGGCTTCCTGGCAAAAATTGTAGGTTACTCAAGAACAAGATTGAACCGCAGAAGAACACAATGTGCGTACAAACCATACAAAAGAAACTGCTTTGTTTCCCCAACAAGTCTGCATTATATTATGGGTGTGGGCGGCATTTAAAATTATTATTGCAATAATTTAATACAGGTTGCATGATATTTCCTTCAAGAAGCAAACAAAGTTGCTGTCGGACGTGAAACCATAATTTTCGAGTGCTGACTTTTGCATGTAATGCCGGATGTCTCCGTTAACCTTGTCTATCAATATAAGAAACTTGTGAGAACTCTGAAACTTGAATTTGCTGCAACATTTCGTACTTCGCCAGAGGGCGCGTTTCCAAAACGTAATAATCTTATTTTCAACCTTGGTTACCGCTTGACACTTGTTTATTACCCTGAAGGCGCCTCTTAAAAACAGAAAGTGCTTGAAATAAATTTGTCACATCCAGCTAAATTACTTATGTTATGTACTTTCACTTGTTCCTGCATTCGCATTCATGCTTGTTTTCCTTGAGGCCGATGACAGATTACATTAATTTTCCCTGTTTGCCAAATTTCAAAAGCCTGAATAAAGATTTAAATCGACAAGGACTTTTAATCAAGTGACATCCGAAAGCATTGGCGTTAACTACTCTTCCAAGGTTCATCAATTCGAGAGTGAAAACAAAAAGACAAGTCTATCGGATGCATAATCTCTCATTTAGCAGTATCAGAAAAGGAAGCTTTTTCAAAGGTCGAAATACTGTGCAAATGGTGGGAACTGCAAATTGGCAGTTCCGCCACCTAAACAAATCTCTGAGCATTTTAGCCCGATGACCTACTACAAGGACGATGCACGTACATCCCCCACTATAAATCCGATAAGCTAGAAAGTTTACGGAACAACAACAACATCAAAATACAACAAAGTCGGGAACGGTAGTCGTAAAACGTTGTTTATGGGTTGCGATTTTCCGATATGAATCCAAATAGCTCTAGCGCTGTACACTCAAACGCTTTTTACCGAAATCTTTTCTTTACATCTATTCCTTTCCTTGCTCCTTGTTCAATGGCCAATAAGCATTTAACAAAATCCATGTTATATTACCTGAACAACGTGTTCCTTGCCTTCCTTCAACAGACTCCGAGCTCGGCACTCTTCGAAAACACTCACTAATAGCACTACTAACGTAACTAAAACCACATTTCCAAAACAAGTCCGCCCAATCAGCCCTTGTCGCCGGCGTGCTTCAGCAGCAGCCATGCTGACTCCGTTTCTCCGTTAACCCTTCAAAGCACCATTCAGAGTCTATCACGTTTCTATGAGTTTTCGAAGATTCAAAAGTAAATTTACACATGCTGGAAGACCGATCGAAGGGGTTGTCGCCGACGAAACCAAGAACCGAATTTGCCCGTCATTTCGAATCACCACCACACCGGCGCTGCTATCAAACTCCTTAATCCTTAATTAATTAACACTGCTGACGACTACACTGACTCGTCCGCCCTCCACCTCTTTGCATGTCTCGTCAGCGTCTGACCCGCTCATCAGTTAAGGCGCTGCGCTAAACCTGAAGCGCCGCTCTTCTCAAGCCGCGCGGCAATGAGCCTCATGATGAAGTGCGCTGAGAGTCTACAGCGTTAAATGTGACTTCAAATAGCATCCATGCAGGTAATCGCGGTATATGCGTGCGTGTTTACAATCGCCAAGTGAATTCAGTATGCTCCTTTTAATAATGAAACGATCAGAATAGGGTGGCTCTTGATAAATAAAAAGTTACGCGCTGCTTCCTCTTCCACACATGAGAATCGCAGACCGTGTACAAAATTCGCAACAAACTCTCAGCATTCAAGCCCTTTGAGCGTTGCCCTAACCGAGGAAGCTTTGAAAACTATTTCAGTATAAACCATCATATCAAACTACGGCAACCATTTCATTCGAACAAGTAGAGCTTGTACGTTGATTAAACGGATTTATTAACTGGAATTCGAAACAAACGGCTTTGAAATCATCGACTTTTATAAGGCCTTCAGAAGAACCTGCAATCCTGACAATTTCTGTTTGAAGCCAAGCCATTGTCAAGGGCAGGATTTCCCATTGTCAGGTTCACATGGAAACAAACTTCTTTAGACTTAATTGATACGCACATGTGCGTACTAACTGAAAAATTATTTCAGTCTTTGGGATAATCCTATGAATTATGATTTGGAGTTAACAAGCAGGAAACAATCTTGCAAGAAGCTACCGATCCTGAAAAGTATCACATGAGACGTTCACATAGGATTCCACCTTTTAAGATCGGAATATAAATATTCGCGTGTTTGATGAACATTTATAGTCCCTGTCATGGCTGACGTAAACTTATTTTGGCGACAATAATTACATTTCCGAGGTGACATGGGAAAAATTATAATTGGCTCTAAGAGCAAACATGACAGTACGTACGATACTCGTTTAAGATAATTCGAAAAACTTGAGGAACTTGACGTGTTTGTTGATTACAATTTCGTAGTCTGACACGTTGTCAACAGGTATATAACATGCTGAAGAGATAACAAGTAGACTTCCGTACTTTCGTCAGATACGTGAAGTTATAAATCTGTTTCAGGCTGAACAGACGCTTATCGAATGAAAACTACACCCTGGCAGTAACGAAAGTGTACATAATAGATAGCCGAGCCTAGCTTTCGGATCGCTACTACAAAGAAACACATACAGTATCTGTGTACAGCTATGAAAATACACCTACGACACTAACGCTTGGCGCTTGAAAAACCCAATGAACCAGCGAAATTAGAAGTCAGAAGATGGCTGTTCTACGATTGGCTCAGTCTTTAGGTTGAATGCAGCGAGTTTGGATTGGACTTCCCCACATTTCCGAAGAGCATCTTGTGCTTTGACTAAAGCATCTTCTTTAGTTTCAACTGATTCCTGCGTCATAAAAAATCATAAAGTTGTGACACAAAATGACACAAAAAATATAAATACAACATATAGTCATGTACCTTTATGAATTTGGACTTGTTAGTCTGTATCTCTTGTAGAGCTTGCCGCTTAGTCTTGATGCCATCCACTAACTCAGTTATTTGCTCTTCCAGTGGTGTGCTTGAAGAATCCTTCTTTATTACTTCTTGAAACATGTTATGGAGCACTTGGATCCTCTCTTGGTTCTTATTAATTTTGTCGCGCATTTCCAGCTGTGTTTGTTGCAAGGAAGTCAGCTCTTCTTGTCGTTCTTCTGCCTGTGCAGCAAGTATTTTCTGATAAGGGTTGGCGGCAAGCCTCCCATCATCATCTGCATCTAGTCCTCTAGCTTCTTGTGCTATTTCCCGGATGAGTATTTCTTCCGCCTAAGATTGAATCGAGAAAGTTTGCCTGAAGCTTATACACAATACTCAAAGCCTTATAAACTTTTTCACTGACCTCCGCACGTCGATACATGCCGTTAGTGAATTTTTCAACGTTCTCAACCATTCGAGAATCGTGAAACTTTTCAGAACGAATCAGTTCTCTCAAGAGATCTATACGGATTCTTTGGTATGCAAATGCCGCTGCAACGATAAGTCGGAACAACCGTAATTTTTCCTGTCACAAGATCAGAATATGAAGGTTGAGTTCAAACTCTCAGTACTTTAAAATCGATTCCATATATTTAATGTACCTTAATGTCAAACTGGCGATCAAGTACTTTTCTGCACTCACTGAACAAACTTGAGGCCCTTTTCTCAGCTTTCTTCCGAACCAGAGACTGCTTCCTAGTTTCTGCTTTTGTCTTCACCTTCTCGAAAGCTTCTTGAGAGCTTTTCAGCATCCGACTGTAAAAACCAAACATCTAAATAAGACAGCACGAAAAATGTAAATATTATCCTGTTTCGTACTCTACCTTCGGACTTCCGGTGAAGCATTGGCTAACATGACGATTTCGTCCTCTAGCTCTTTCACTTTTTCATTGGATGTCGACAAAACTTTCATGTTTAGCTGTAATAACAGTTCTTGAGTTCCCTCATGAATCAAAACGTGCCTCAGGCGCTCCAAATCTTCTAAATCCAGCTGCATCTGATTTACACTAACACCACTAACACCATAGCCGAATTCAGTATCAAGATTCAGGCCATTAATATAGTTCGACATTTTCTCCATGTAGATAGCCTCCAGATTGTTCAGCCCTTTGGTCAGATCGTCTTCTGTGGTTAATGTTGAGTCCCAACCGAAGTTTAAGAAGTTTTTGGAGCTCTAAAAAGATTGAAAAAAACGAATGGTCAAACATACTGAAAGCGAGATTTTAACCGAAAATACAATCTTCTCACTTACGGCTGATCCGCCTAACTCAGTACTCATTGAATCAAAGGTCTTAGATACAGCAGAAAGTGCTTTCATTAGATCATTCCGCTTCTGAATCAGCTTGCGACGGAATTCTTCATTCAGGTTTTTCAAATATTCGTCTTTAGCTGCAAAAAGTTTATTCTGTGCGTCTTTGATTTCTTCAAAGGATCTACAAATTACAATCAAAATAACATGTTAAAAGTTAGTGACAACTTGAACTGTAAAACCTCTCAAATCACTTTAGTTACTCACTCTAAAACTCCCAGGATTGAGTCCAGCTGACTTGACAAAACTTCTTTCGCAGCGATTTCTTCATCCAACTGACGATTCTTCTCTTTGACAGCCTCGCTAAGTTTCGCCTTTTCAAGTTCTGCACGTTTAATTCTTGATACAGCTTTCTCGAGATCTTGCCCGTAGAGCGCTGTTTCTTGTTTTTCAATAGCGGCGAACCTGCATATCATCAGTTCGATCAGCCATATTAGCCCAAGTAAATGTAAAGTTTGGTATCATCTATCAAACTTACGCTTCAAGGGATGCTTCATCAATGACGTTCTCTTTCGTAATGTTCTTCATCACTTTCTGAATAAAGTCCCTCGTCTCTGGATTATCCAAGAGATAGTCAAAGTGCTCAGGCTTCGTATGGCTTGGCAGCTTGTAGCCCAATGACTTCATCCAAACACACAACTTCTCCGATTCCGTCTTAGGCAGCTTTCCTCCACCGGGCTTTTTGGTAGCGTTCAAAGTTTTTCTTGAAGCCATAATGAGTACTGACTGCAACCACATTATTGAACATTAGACTTGAGAAACCACAAATGTATTATCTATGGTTTACGGTATAAAAGTCGCGGGGGAAATTTTCGCGGTCATTTTTTCGCCTACCGTTTGTCGCAGGACAGTTTTTCGCGCGGACATATTTTCGCAGAAAGTCGCCATGAAAAACGGGCTAATTGTAGCGCCTTAAATTTATCGGACAGCTGGATCGTTTTAGAGTCAAATGGCCACTTACCAATCAAATCCACAATAAACCTAACCCCGGATTTTCCGCTTCTCCTCCTGGCAGCTGGTTATCCGAATCTTGCAAAGGCTCAGGCGACAAGGGCACACCAGCAAAGTCCGAGAAATTGACACACAAGTAAGAAACAATCACAGCGAATGCTGAAAAGTACATCAAGATGAACAAGATTTTCAGCAAATAATAGTCCAGGCCTGCCACGTACAACGGAAACACTACAAATGCCACGAACTTCAAGTAAATGTTCATTTCATCACCACGGTGTATAATTCAATTCACGGTAGAAATTTCTAATCACAATTCTTTTTGGCTTATAGATTACAGTAAACAAATCGACTGACAGCACTAGAGTGAATGAAACAGAAAATTTTTGAGCGGCAAGTTCAGAATCCCCGCGCTTAACCATCCAGTAAAATCTATAAACTCGATGGTTCGGTGCAATCAATGTTTTTGCGGTTTATCATCAACATTCAACACTAGACTAGACCAAATTAATAACGTGAAAACGTTGAAATTCCCTTAGACGTTTTTATCGTTTCGTTTTAGGGTATGTAGTAAGTAAATAAGTAACAATGTCAATGATTAACAAAAATACAATAACCTCATCAAATCAGACAGGGCTTAAAACGTGTCTTCAACAAACTCTTCGATCCTGGAAGCAACACCGCGCAATTGCTCCAACAGCAAATACGCTTCCCTAGCGCCGCGGTAAATGTCAGGAACATTGGACTGAAGTTCGCTCATGCTTCGCTTGAAGGTCTTCATGAACTGCTGCAAGTTGAACCGCTGACCAGTTGATCCGCTGCTCGTGCTACCTCGCAGGCCCAACAAACCAGCCTTGGGTTTTGTGGTGACATCGTCAAATCCAGCAAGGCTCTCGGTTTCTGCAATCCCAAGAAGGTCAAGTCACACTCCACCGAATTTACTGACCATGAATCCATTTTGAAACTCACTCTTAAGCTCCACAGGAGCGCGTTTCCGAAGTCCCAACAAGTTGAACAGGTCAAAGATACGAGCTTCTTGATTCACATCATCGAAAACATCTTCTTCTTCTTCGCTACTGTGCTTATTGCCCATTTTGTTCGTCTTGGTCTTCTTGACAAGACCCGGGTACAAGATTGGCCTATTTTCCGCAATCTTCTCTCCGACCTTCTTGACCTCAGGCAACGGCATGTTTTCCTCTTCCCTGGCGAGCAGGCTCACGAGACCCAAAAGCTGGACATCTTTCGGCTTGTCCAACAGAACTCCAGCAGGCTCCACGTACTTCTTGGGCTTGGGCTTCCCACCGCCGAAAATGATGTTGAACGCTTCTCCGAGGAAGCTGAACACCTGGGTAGGAATTTCGCGAAGAGCATAAAACACCTACGGTCGTTATGCCGTTCCAACTCAGGGTTCAATTTCTTCAATCAAAAGCTCATTTACTCACCTGTTGATTAACCTTGACGGCAGTTCCGAGACCAGTCAATGGAGTGGTCGTCTTCTGGGTCGTGTCATCGTCATCGTCCTCTTCTTCTTGACGAACAACATAGTCTTCATAGTCCAGTTGGCGAGGGACTCCAGACTTCATCTTGGTCACTTCGTGCTCAGCAATGGCCCTCAAAGCCTACAAAGTCCATATGATTTTACCTTCCAACTCCGCATTAATTCCAATAATTACGTCCACAGCTGCTAACTTACCCTGAACACATTTTCCTTCAACTTGACAGCAATGTAGGCTTTGGTCACATTTTCGACAACTTTAGCTTGCTCCATAAGCTCAACACGAGCCGTCACAAGCTCGTCAGCAACATCCTTTTGGATGTTGTCCAAGTACGACTTGTCGTCGAGGATTGGATCGAAGAATTGGGCGCTTGCAAGCGCTACAATGGCGGAGACCACAATTAAGAACTTGACCATTTTGGAACGCTTCTTTTGGGAGCCCGCAAATGGCTTGCTCCAACTTCAGTCTGAGGTTAACAACGGTATGTCGATCGATGGCCTACATCAGTCCTTTAAATAACTAACGTTTCCAGGTTATAATTTCGGCCGAAACGATCATCCTTTTCGTCTTATTGTATTTTCATCAGAATATTCATCCGCGCTGCACCTGCCAGGTGTGGTTGCCGCCTAGTTGCATTTGATTAGTAATTGGAGATTACAGTTGACCAGGCAAGCTGTATTTATGGCCAAGAAAGTTAATGATATAGATCGACATCAGTTTTGATGGTAATTAATCACATTTATAGGTCATGTTTCTCTTTCCTGATACTGACAGAGTCATCAAAACAGTTTTTACGGGGAATAATCGTGGTGCTTGTTACAAGCTTCCGAGCTTCCAAAATTTTGTTAATGTTTTAGCTTGAACCGTGGTTTGCTCTGAAACCTAATGGGATGAAGAATGTTCAAAAGCAGTTCTTGCAGTCTCAAATCTAAGGTTAATATGCCATTGAAAAGCATATAACAGAATGTAGATGCGGCTTTTAGCGCCATCTCTCCGCTACTAGGCTGAAACATGCCAAGTGAGCGCAACGGTTCAAATTTCGTGTTCTCGCCCGTGCTCCCCGTTTGATAGTATACGAATACATACCGAGGTCGCCATTCACGGCTGGTTTGTTGTTGATTCAAGTGGAATTTGAAATTGTATCTATTTTTCAGTAAATTTAAAAAATTTACTGAAAATGAACGCTCTCAACGTCGTAAGGCGATCGCTGTCCACTTCGGCAGCTCGCCGCATGCCTGAAAGCAACATGAAATACCGCATTACCCATAATTTTGGAATTCCATGGGAAAAGCCCCAGTACAAGCATGAAGGTGAGCAATTTTTCAAAATTTGTTTCGGATTTCGTCGAAATCAGTCGTGGAGTTTATCCATTTGAACTCCATTCGATCTACTGTGTACTAGAGAAACTTTTGTTCCCGAATCTTCAATCCTGGCTTCAGTATGTGCATCTGGTGTTCTGGTACATGGTTGAAATCAGATCACGTGAAGCCCAACTGGTGTATGCAGGAAGGGAAGGGAAATTTTTATTAGAATCAAGCAACTATTAAAATGATGCAATGCTTTAAATTTCAGGTGCTGCCAACCTCTGGAAGAACCTGTCTCTGTTCTTGGCCCTTCCGA
The DNA here is from genome assembly GCA_034698345.1 of Sphaeridia pumilis. Taxonomy (NCBI): domain Eukaryota; kingdom Metazoa; phylum Arthropoda; class Collembola; order Symphypleona; family Sminthurididae; genus Sphaeridia; species Sphaeridia pumilis. Next base: position 12,642 of record JAQGBJ010001649.1, read on the forward strand.
CGGTCGCCCTGTTCAGCATCTACGTGTACTTGGAGGAATCCAAGCATGAACACGTACGACCTGAATTCGTTGCGTACGATCATTTGCGAATTCGTACTAAGGTAAGGAAGCGGATTAAATATTTCATAACTAATTATCATTTTAATCCAGTTAATTACCCAACCATGACCTCGCAAAGGTTACGAGAACGAAAGATTTGTGGTAACGGAAGTCTGATAATTTTGTTGATATTGCAGCGTTTCCCATGGGGTGACGGAAACCACACTTTCTTCCATAACCCCCACGTCAACCCATTGCCAACTGGCTACGAGGACGAGCATTAAACTTCAGCTGGATCCTACACAGACATCGTTTCCGAGAAGTCAAGATATACATGTATCTGTAGATATGTGCTAGTAAAATTCATGTTAGTAAGTCTACTACCACTGATTCCCCATTAACTACATTCAAACTTGTGTAATTCGATCCTTGATTCATGCAGTAAATTGGAGTGGAATCAAATTTATCCCATTTAACTGCCCTTCTTTTCACAGAATTGAGTTACGCGACTGGTGCTGTAACTATCCTTGATTGCTGATGGAGCATTGAGTTGATGATGGAATAGTAACATTGTATCTACGTATTATTCGCGAATTAGGTTCTTCTGGACGTGTACTGGAATTTGTTTAGTTGCCCTCATTGAATTCGCAGTGATTTGACAGTTTCAGATTGCCATCATTATCGTCACGCATCCTCAAGACCATCGCTCACATCATCTTTTTATATCTTTTGGAGAAATCATCGTTAATCTCTGTCTTGCAGTCTCAGCAAACCCTAACACTACGATACGATGCTCGGCTAAAATATCAAACCCCCATCGTCAGGTACTTGTCTTTCTCAAGTTTTCTTCATTATACAGCCGGAATTATTGCCACAGAATGAACTTCAATGGTCGTAGCTGTGCATACTCGCTCCGCAAATTATTATGTTAATCTAATCTTATATACCTATGGTTTTTAGACCAAGGTCTTTAATATGCATGAATGCCAACTTCACCGGTTCTGAATACTATTTTTTCTCGTAGTACAGTTTTTGCCACCCTCAACTCTTTACTTGGACGCGCGGGAGCTTCATTATCTTCATCGTTGATCGTCGTCGTCAGTATTTAATAGATGCCAAATCCCAGCTCTGTTCAGTTTTCAGACAGTGCCAGAACCATCAGTGTCGTATCAGCCTCAGTCATTCAATTGTCAAGATTCAAGTTCATTACTAATCTTCTACACGTGCCCTAATTAGAAACAATAGCAAACATCAGAGCTACCGGATGACAACCTGAGTTCATACCCTCCTCCACAACAACTCCAGCCATGTCCAAAACCATAGACGGCCTAGTTTCAAAAGGAAAATCGGACCCAGACGAAGACCTCAAGAAGGACCTGGACAGTAATGGGAAATCAGCAGCTGAACACGTTCTACTTCCCGTCATTATCCAAGACAGTCCTGATGATGAAGATTCCATTTGTTGTTTGTCCTTTACGTGGCCACAATGGCAAAAGTTGCTAGTTTTTTGCACCGGCCATTTCTTCTCTCTCGTTTGTGCTTCGTTACAAGCGCCGTTTTTCCCAAGAGCTGTAAGTAAACATAGTGATTTTATGGGATCAAAAATGAGACTTTCTAGTTTTGTATTCATTAAAGCAGTCAAGTTTTAGAGAGCAACCAGTAGTTGGCACGGTCCTATATCCGTAGTGGCAGTGGCAATGAGTCGAGGACAGCCGAGTGTGTCCGATCGTTATCGACATAACACACATGTGATAGCTCGCACCCGGGACCCGTAAAAAACTTTCAACTTGTGTAAATGGAGCACGACAGGATCGTGACAGATACCCTTTGTTCAGACCGTAGAATCAATAGTTTCCTAGAATTTAGTTTGTAGACACAAATTTTACATAGGCTTCTTGCAAATTGGAAAAGTTCAGAGTACAAGGTTGTGATCCATAGAAAGAGCTGAATCTTTGAGCTTCGAACTAGCAATAAACCCTGAGATAGTATTTTTCTCAAGTCCCGACCTAGTCAGATCCAGCTCACAGTCAGATTTAGCAAATTACTATTCGATAGTTGACAACGACCTGAATGATTCTCAGTCAGTCAGTATTTTGTGATATTAGTTTGAAATCAGAGGAATTGCAAAATGAAGCCCATGAAGCCAAACAACCGAAACAGCGCAGACCAGGATAGTATTATCCATCACTTTGACGACGAAGACTACGCGGGTGAATCTATCGGTTATGTTCTAAGAAGCAAGGTTAAATTAGCCGAGGCAGAATCTTCAGATATTTCCGGCGATAGTGATTCCTTTATCTTGAGACTGAGCAAGCGATGGGGCAAAAGTAACGCTACAAGCTGCGTCAGCGGATTAAATACGATAGCAGGTGCTAGTATACGAGGATCTGACTTAACGATTATGAATCTCAAAAGTGATTTAAGAGGCAGGGGTCTCGAAAACGATGCATTAGATGGAGAAGAAGTTGAGAAAAAAGGAAATGTGAAATACACTTGTAAGCAATGGAAAGGAATGTTAGTGTTCTGCTTGGCGAATGTGAGTTCGCTTTGTTGTGCGTCGTTGCAAGGGCCGATTTATCCGAAAACGGTAAACAATCCGTGTAGACTCTTCATTTCGTCGTGGTTATCTACAACTGCCTTTTGGTTTTCCAGGCCCAATCTAAAGGAGCTTCTTTGACATGGGCAGGCTTCGTGTTTGGCGTTTTCCAGTTGACAGTATTCATCATGTCGTTGGTCTACGGATCTTTGGTAAGAATTCAATATCAAGCGTTTTTAAATCAGGATTGATTATAGACTAATAGACGTCTTTTCAAATTTTAGCTGGGCAAAATCCGACCTCGACTGATGGCTATTACCGGCGTCTTCGTCATGGCTTTTGGATGCATTGCATTTGGTTTTGTGATTTTCATCGATGATCCGCTCTGGTTTATCATCGTCTCTTTCGCATTGAGGATAATTCAAGCTAATGGAAATGCAGCCTTCGTGACCGCTGCTTTCGCAATGATTGCTAGCGAGTTTCCTGATTCTGTAGCTAAGGCTATTGTGAGTTCCTAACCGTGTCTACTGAGAATTTGGTAGAAACAGATTTAAAGTTTGGCTATGGTCTTTACAGTCGTACATGGAAACTGCAGCAGGCTTGGGCCTCATTTTTGGACCCGCTGTGGGAGGTCTTCTATACAGTGTAAGTTGAGAACTTGATATTTTTCTTCACAAAGTAAGGAACCTGCCTATTTTTTGGATCAATATTCTTAGGTCGGCGGTTTCATCCTTCCGTTCGTTTTGATGGGAAGTGTCCTCCTAGTCACTGGCGTAGTTTCGATGTTCTACATGCCAGCAGTCGATGCCATTGCCCAGCCAAAATTACAGAAGTACGAAAAACCCCCCAGCATGATAACGTTACTAAGAATACCCTCAGTAGCGTTGGCAGCCTTCAGCGTTCTGTTTGCCGCCAGTGCAATCGGTTACTTGCTGCCTACCCTAGAACCTCATGTACATAAGAATGTAAGTGTCACCTTCATTCGGATATTCCTTGGCAAAACGAAAAATAAGTTACTTAAGTAAACATGTAATTTGCAGTTCAATTTACCGGAAGCCTACACAGGAATCGTGTTCGTGATTGACGGTGCTATGTACGCTTTGTTCAGCCCAATGTGGGGCTGGCTCTGTGATAAGTTCGAGTGTCCACGTCTCATTTCGCTGATTGGATCTGCGCTCATTTTCGCCGGGTACACGTTAGTTGGACCAGCGCCATTCATGCCATGGGCTCCCATCTTATGGGGTACTTGCCTCGGATGTGTGATTTTCGGATTCGGGCTTGGTGCTACTTTCGTTTCAGGTTTCGTACAGGCTCTTACAGACGCCAGGTAAGTCAAATAGCCCTTGCTTTCATTGACAAAATTTCTTCAAACTAAACTGACATCTTCTTTTTTTTAGGAATTTTGGAATGCCCGACAACGTTGAAACACATGGTTTGGTCAGTGGAATGTGGTTTGCCATGCTTTCGCTAGGCGTTTTTGTCGGAGCCTCTGCTGGCGGATACCTCTTGGAGGAACACGGGTTCCAGAATGGAACTTACTTTGTTCTAGCAACTCAAGTATTCATTGTAAGCTCAATTCAAGCGTAAATTAATCTAATCACGTTAACCTCTACTTACAACCAATTTGTTTCCTAGGGCATTTGCACCATACTTTTCATGCTCGCATGCGGAGTCCGAAGTAAACCACCTCCGAGCAGTATTTCGACGAAAGAAGACCCAAGTTAGTAATAGATCGCCGTACTTGAGTGCTTCGAGAGTGCTATTTCCACCATTATCGAGTCTATTCATGGAATCATTCCTTCTTTGAATTGGCGACATCGCTGTAGCTATCCCAAAGTAGAGTTGTGTTGTCAAAGAATGTTATTGCGACCAAAGTTAGTTAGATGAATATAGCCATCATGATAATAGTGCATCAGCAAACCTCATATCAACAGAAGTCCAAAGATGATTTTGAAATTTTAACCATGAAACTTTATATCTTTCAAGCAGAAACCTATGAGGAACAACTTGCTGATAGCAGCTAAAGTTTTGTTCGTAAATTTTATTTATATCCAATTTCTTCGTGTCACCAAGGCTGCTCCACATCGATCTAGTCTGTCAAAAATTGTCTCTCCATCTACAGTACAAGACTAAAGTTTGAGATTATAAATCAGCTACAATTTGACGTCTTGCTGTCCAATAGCGGTTCAAGTGCGTAGTATAACCTTCAAAACTTTTGTACAGGACGAAATAAATCTGAAAAACTCAAATCGTCTTTAGCCTAATGCCTGGTAGATAATTGACAACTCATTATTTAACACCTCGCCGGGATCAATTCTCATAATATTCCCACGTTTTCTCCTGAAAGACAGTCCTTGAAACTTTTGTAAAAAATGGTAGAGCTTGTATTTTAGCTTGTGGGAATAACCTGCCGGCTCAGGTCCAGGTGCGTCGGAAAAAGCTGTCAGGTTAACTTCTTGGGTATAATCTGGTGTTGTTAGCACGTACTTTGATCAGCTACCGCACAGGTATGGATTTCTGCACAATGCGAAATCATCAATGAGACTGGCAGTTCCAGTTCTCCAGCAGGCGAACTCTCTTCTCTTACTTAATTATCTCCAGCACCTTGGAACTATTTTGCAGGTTTTTTTGCGTTCTTTTGTGTTGCGATGAGATAAGCATCTTTATGTGTGAATGCACACTTTCGTCTTTATCCCTGCTTATAGAATCAAGTGAATCTCTTATAATTAAAATTTCTGCAGCTATAATCTAAAAATCCTGAACATCTCTATCCAGGTTTATCCAAGACACGTTTCCACTAATGTAATGCTTGACCTCGCGATTATTCTTGAATTAACTAACAATTTGATGAATTCATCATTAAATCTGTGATAAGGTTTAGTTAACTCCAATTTAGATTCTGTCGGCACCTACAACTTTGTTCCTCAAGACATCATCATGAGTGCTAATTGACGTATACATAACGTAGAAGCTTTTAATGGAAACATGTTGTCCTTCCATCTTTCTCTCAACTCAAGCTCCAGGTTTAGTGTTTCAACGTTTGTGTATCCGGAAATTGTAGAAAACAGATGCAAATCCAATTTTGTAACCATCGACAGCCAGCAGTTGTCATAATTAATCATTGATTTCAACCTTCTAGGTTTTTTGCACTTGACAAAAAATCAACACCTTTAGTTTATGCATTTATACCAATTTATACGGACCGCCGTAGTGCTGATTTGTACATATTCGGCATTAACTTTCCAATCTGATTATGTATGTCCATTGTCGGCATGACTGTCACAAATGCACGGAATTTCGGTCAAACATCAACACCTTTCCTTCATCCTTAATTTCCAGCTCAATTGCAACAAATTCTGCATGCACTACATACTGGCATTAATTAGACCAAAATCACAGCTCTCAGTCTTTGCTCCAATCAGGAAACACTGAACCACATTCATCAATTTGGACAGCCACGCGTAATCGATTCGATCAAATCCAGCGTCAACTCAGCCAGCCAGTCCCCACATTTCGAGCACTTGTAAATATCGCACTCAATTTCGTTTTCATTCCAACACCTGGAGGCATGACTTGACAACCAGACTTTTGCTTGCCACAGCAAAAGACACGCATACTGCTTCCCATTCCATAACATGACATTAGGAAGCGATTCGCATATTTGCTAATTAAACGAGTACCTACCTGGCGGCTGGCATGTGGAAAAGGAAGTAATACACGGTTTCGCTAATATGTGAATCACACATATGTATTCCAAAGTAAACCTTTTTCTGACAACTTCGCCACTGACCCTGACTTTGAAATCTTCGCTCAAACTTGAGGTACTCACAGCACCTCAAGCTCGCCGCCGGTATTCAGTATTAGATTCCTCTCATCAAGATCAAATGTATCATAAATATATTTTTTGTCCGGATTCAAAAACTCTTCGACTTGCAATTTCGTCCTGTCAAAGGATGACGTCTTGGACAAGACGGAATTGGTTTGTTTTGGCGAATTAGAAAGCCACCAACTACCGACGTCATCAACTTCGGCTGCTGGCTTTTGAGGTATTTGCTGTCTTCGCATCGCCACAACTGCCAACTTGTTTGTTATCATTCGCACTTGTTGATATCATTGTTGACTTATGGCGAATCCTCAGCTTCACACGGACTTTTCGCCTACCCGAACCAGTTTCATTTTACCAAGAAGCCGCAGCTTACTGACTGGGAATTTTCTTACTAGTACTTGTTTCTCGTTCACTTAAAACCGCAGTAAATTCGCAAATTCTCATCTTTCTTGGAACTTAACAAGCTTGCAATTCCACTGTCTTTGCTTACGTTGGTAGTCGTTTGCGAAAAATGGCAAGCTTCTTGTTCTTCTTCCCACTGCGCGCAGCAAAACGTGCACTCTTCTCCACATTGTGGGCGCATTGCATGCATTTGAACGCTACTCGCCTGTATGTACTCGCATTAGGGAAAAAGTTGCACGTTTCCCCCCTCGATCCAGCAGCGGCTTCTCTTCCATTTAAACGCATAATTCCATCGCTTGCACTTCAGTCAGTGCTAACACAGTCAGTTGGTCGGTCAGACTCCGCCGAAGGTGCTAGATTCCGTAGTCTTTTCGTGGAACCAGATCCTGCTATAATCCTTAGGCCCTAAAAGTTTGTGAGCTAACTACAATCAACAACGTTAGAGTCAATCAAACAAACTACAACAACAATGCCGGAAACCGGTAGTGTCAAAGCCAAGGGCTTTAGGTACGCGGATCCTGACAAACTCGCCACCAACACCGAAGGTTCCGTCAATCCCGCCTTCGAACAAGACGACCACGTGAACGAAGATGACCGAAAGGACACTCACTTCACCTCCAACATTACCACGGTTGTCATCCAACCTGCAGATTCTATTACCGACCTCAAGAAGCAGCAGGATTTGATGACCACAGTGGACCTGGGCGGAGAAACGAGCAGCAGCAGCGGAAGTACTGCAGGAAGCAGCAATGGCGACGACGCCGCAGACCGAATTTCACTTCAGAAGTTCACCGGAGGCAAGGATGATCCCATTTGGATTGCCGGCTTCAGCCGAAAGCAAGTCCTGCTTCTCTTTGCCTTTTGTGCGGCCAACGTTTGTTCGCTGGCCTGTTCGTCCTTGCATGCGCCCTTCTATCCGAAAGCGGTAAGTACAAGATTTTTTTTTAGTTAACCATTCATACAAATATCGAACGATAATTTTAGGCGGATCCAGGAGTTTAAAAGTGCGCTTTTGTACATGGGTAATTTTGCAAAAAATATTCTAAACGCCTTTTGGCACTTGAGAAAAACATTGTACCAATTTATCAACAAGCAAATAATCAAACAAAACATTAGGATCCAACCATGATTAGCGTATATAAACACAATTTGTTCCATAAAAAAGCAAGCTATCACGTTTATATATAAATTAAGACTTGCAAGTTTAATGCCACGTGCATTAACAGAGTATACAAAAACGGCCACGCCTTCCAATATCGATGCACCTGCAGTAGAATGATGGAATGCAACATTAATTTTTCTGGAGGTGTTGATGCAGTTAGTAAGTTCAATTCTCGACGTTCTAGACGATGAGGCTCGCAGATTCCTTCAATTCCTTCAATGGAAAAGTTTCTTCCTTGATATTTCAAACAGCTATTATTATACCTAACCTGGAATCTAAGGTACCAAAACACCAAAAATTCATTGCAAATTTGGCTCGTGTTTAATTTGAGCTTGGGTCAAATCAATGTCACTTTGAGTTGCAATAGCCCAAACTGCACCTTTTTACGTAACAAAGTTCCAAGTAAACAAAACATTTGATTTGAAACTGTCAGCATTTAAAAGCATGGGCTTAAAACAGGTTTTTGTCTTGAGAGCAGCTTGCATTTTGGTCAAGTCTCTTCCATTCAGAATTTTGCATTTGATTATGGTAATCCACATGTATAGAATACATGTACACCTGAAGCCGGTCAAGGTTTTTCCTTTGACATTACATCAATTTCCAGTATCTTGTTCTTCTAAAAGCAATTAATCATCTCACCTGTATCATCGAGCTAAAATCAAATAGCGCTGGCCCAAATATTCCACCAACCAGCCAAGCAGTAGCACGAGCCATTTTTTAACACACTGTCAAACTCTTAGGCTTTCTCCAGGAGCAGCGTAACCTGTTTTTGGCGCGAACGCTTCCC
>JAQGBJ010001650.1:0-21393 GCA_034698345.1 Sphaeridia pumilis
GTGAGGAATATATGCTGCTTCACCTGTAGCCAAAAGCCCCAGGATGCAGCGGTGGTGGATACAGACAGGTAGAAAAAATGTTTGAATGTGTGATTGGGCTAGGTGTTTTTATACGTATATACATGATGACTTTTGGTCTGTACACATTGTGGTAAGGGTGGGCTAGGCAGGTAGACTAATGATGAAAAATCCAGGTATTGTGTATGGGTTGCACCTTGGCAGAGGAATAGAATTAATACATGTACGTGTACGTGAGAGCTCAGAAACTTGACTCTCTTCGTGCAGTAGAGATTCGAGCATAAAGTTATAGGCGAGGGGCAGATTTTTAGTGGCATAATTCATAGCGTAGCTTCTATTGTGTTTGGTGGTGGTGCAGACAGAGCCAAAGTTTATGTATACATGGTAATATTCTTCTCCTCATACAAGACTGGAGCCAAGAACTTGTTTTTGTAAGCCTTCAGGGCAGTATCTTCCATCATTTTATCTTCCAGTTGTTTGTTGACCAGAGTTGTTGTTGTTGAACCGTTGTAATATTTTTGTGTTTTGAAACTAAAATGTTGTTTTAATGTGTTTTAGAGCTTCCGACTGTGTTGAATTTGACGAAAGGTTGACCACGTACAATAATTACACCCCTGACTGGAGCCATCCAAATGGATAACGAAACCTGGATCCGAAAATTGTGTGGCGTCCTCGTGTTCGTCGCAGTTTTAAAAGTTTTCTTGACGCCGAAATACGGAAAGTGATTCAAGTAACGTCAATGAGGCGTACCTGTACGTCCAACTGAAGGATCGAATTGGCTACTAGGCTGTCACTAGAGCAGAAGCGGGTAGTAGTAGGAGAAACCTGAGAGAGAACGGTGCAGCGTGTGTGTTTACTTTAGAAGAGGGAATGAATGTGGGTTGATGTGTCGGTTGATATATCGATAAGTTGGCCTGTGATGATAATAGACGCAAAAACGAGTGCCTTGGTGTGTGATATCTTCAACTGTGAATGGGAAAGTGGGGTTGAAGGAAGCACGGGACAGGTGCATTAATGAGTGTAATAAACACGGCGGCGGAAGGGGGATAAACAAAACTGTTGGTGCAACGCTGTATGGGAAAGTGCCAAAGCATGTGAAGCGGCAAAAGCTTTAACGACGAATAGTTATCACCCGACTTTTTGACAGTATCTGGTAGAGTTTTGTGGATATCAGATTCTGTTAAGGCGCTACTTGAAAACAAAATTTGACCCGGTGGTGACTGCTGTGCTGCTACGAAAATGTTTGGAAAGAAGAAGAAAAAGGTCCTGATTGGACAGCCCACGAATTTCGAACATAGAGTTCACACGGGTTTTGACAAAAAAGAAGGCAAGTTCATAGGCTTGCCGCCGCAATGGGCTTCTGTTGTGGGAAACAACCAAATTCTAAGAAGTACAAATCGACCGTTGCCAATGGTGGACCCGTCTGAGATCACTAATACCGAAATCCTAGATCTGAAGGTTAGCGTACGTTGAAATCTCGGTAAGATCAAGATCAAATTGTGTCATTTGGTTCTAATTCTTTGTGTTTATGTTCTACAGACTATCGTTCGAGGGGATTCTCATGTTCACATCAATGACAGAGGTATACCTAAAACTTCTCATGTGGCAAGGTCGAACTCTTTGCGATCTTCAAGTCCTCCAAGAATGCGTCGGGATGTCAGGATGAATTTACCGCCAACTGTACCTGAAGAAGAAGTTTCTCATCAGAATCGACTATCAGGCACCAGATTTTCGCCGCATCCGCATAACTACCCGAATCAAAACTCGTACCCGCCAGAGCAAAGGCCGCCAATGGCTAGCCCTATGGATGTAAGCCTGGATCTTGGATATGCTAGTTTGGTTCTTCAAAGAGTATAGTTGACTTTGCTATTTTGTATCTGCAGGTGAACCGCGGTTTCCCAACTCATTCCTCCATGTTACCGCTACATCAACGTTTACCATCACAATCTCCAAGTGCTCACGCTCATGGACATCGGGCGCAAACGCCCCAGAATGGCGGAATTCATCACAATCAAGTACGTTTTAAATTCTCTTGAAGATGGATGGACTATTATGCTAACTCGAATTATGTTTTCATGCCGGTTTTTTGTTTCAGATCGATACATCCCCTATTTACCCTTCGGGAGGCCCAAGCAACATAAGCATGCACATTAGGGAATCAGTGTCAAGTGTAGCAAACAAGTTCAGCTCAAACATGTCTACTTCTGTCAGTCAGCACGGACATCACCAGTGGAACGGAGGACCTACTTCAAACGGGGGCTGGAATCAAAATAGTGCTGGCAATAACAATGCAATGTTCTCTAACGGACACATGAAACCAAGTATGAGTTTCCCGGGTGGAACGATGAATGCATCACAGCACCATCAACCACATTCACCGATGCAGCATTTGCCACCTGGTGTTCATCATCAGAACATGAACGCTAATCGAATGCCACCTCCAAGTCCGACGACTCACATCAGCAGTGTTAGTAGTGTTGGAAGTCAAAATGGTGGAATGGATATGGGTAGGCAACAAAGCCCTGTGCCTCCAATGGCTAATATCAACAATTACGTCCATGGCAATGCTGGAGGTTCCAAATCGTTTTCGAGTAATATGCCACCACCGCCGCCTTTAGTCAAGCCATCAGTGCCGTTTACTCCAGTCCTGCCTTCAGCATCTTCGTCATCTTCTGGAGGTGCTTCATCGACAGATCACAACCAAAACAGCAAACAATCACCTCCAGTTCCGGCATCGCTTCCGCCAAAACCAAGCCCTCAGCCTTCGCAAACATCTCAACAGGCACCGCAATCGCACCAGCCTGAACAACATCGACTGACTCATGAGCAGGTATACCTTGAGAAAATTGCGTCAAAACAGTTTTCGACAATGTTTACTAACGGTGACGTTTATTCTATCTTTAGTTCCGAATGGCCCTGCAAATGGTTGTGAGTCCAGGAGATCCACGAGAGAATCTGGAAACCTTTGTCAAGATCGGGGAAGGATCCACTGGAATAGTCTGCATTGCTACTGACACTACCACCAGGAAACAAGTTGCGGTGAAGAAGATGGACTTGAGGAAGCAGCAGCGTCGTGAACTGCTGTTCAACGAAGTTGTGATAATGAGAGATTACCACCATCCGAACATTGTTGAAATGTATGACAGCTTCCTAGTGGAAGATGAGCTTTGGGTGGTGATGGAGTATTTAGAGGGTGGAGCTTTGACGGATATTGTGACCCATTCCAACATGGACGAAGAACAAATAGCCACAGTGTGTAAACAGTGTCTGAAAGCTTTGGCCTACTTACACACCCAAGGAGTCATTCATCGAGATATAAAGAGCGATTCTATCTTATTAGCGTCGGATGGAAGGGTAAATATTATTCTCGTTACATTGGTTCCGCATTGTATGACTTTAATTACTAAATCCAATGTTCTGAATTACACAGGTAAAGTTATCCGACTTTGGTTTTTGCGCCCAAGTATCACAAGAGTTGCCAAAACGGAAGTCATTGGTTGGAACACCTTACTGGATGTCACCGGAAGTAATTTCGCGTTTGCCGTACGGGCCGGAAGTCGATATCTGGTCACTGGGAATAATGGTGATCGAAATGATCGACGGTGAACCACCGTTCTTCAACGAACCGCCATTGCAAGCCATGCGGCGGATTCGCGACATGCCTCCTCCCAAACTGAAAAACACTCACAAGGTACGTACTCAAAAATGACTGGCCATCCGACGACATTCATAAGGTTTCGCGACAGTGAAATTGATCATTTTTCCGGTCGACAGATTTCAGCGCGTTTGCAAGGCTTCTTGGACAGAATGCTTGTGCGTGACCCATCACAGAGAGCTACTGCAGCAGAACTACTACATCATCCCTTCTTGAGAGAAGCCGGACCGCCGTCCGTACTTGTGCCTTTAATGCAAAACCTCAACCGTTCCATGTTGAACATGTCGTTAGGAAAGCCTTAAGCAGTTCATTAGGATTTCGATAGTAGTTCCGTTACTCATTCCGTATCTATGTAGTTGTCTTCAGGAATGCAAATATTCCACAGACTGATGCAGGTTTAAACCTTAGTCATATGACAGTTCAAGTTCAGTATCAAAGTGTTTCTAAAGTATTACTGCCAATCCTCTCTTTCCGGTTTCATGACAATCGTTATATCACATGACATGGAGGAGTGTTACATATTACATGTTCATGTACTTATGCATCTGAACTTCTGAATCTGAACGTTAGAAGGGGTTTTCGAGTTAGAGTGATTAGTCGATTAGTGACTGTTGCTTCAGTCTTTCGGTGAAAAACTATGACATAGCTGATTGGCCAGTGCCTTGCTCCCTTTTTGTATGTTTTTTTTCGGTTAACCCCTTAAACTTGAGACTGGTTTCGTCCAAATGAAGGTTCTGTAGTTTATTCCTGTCCTGAGTCTGCAGATGACATGTAATAGTTTAATATTTGTAACCTGTTGTGGCACAACAGTTGTGCTTTAGGTAAGGATGTAATCCTAGCCTTGTTTTTGCCTTTCATAGTTTATATGGAGCTAAATGTATGTCTAGCCGTGTACCTCACTGTAGATTGTATGTGTTTTGTAAATAATTTTATATACTCTTTTGCCTCGATATATACATTGACCAGCACGAAATGAAGCTGGGTACGTCTGCACTTGTAACTTGTAAATCAATGCATCCGGTTAGAGCCGTGGCATAATTTGCTGATGCGATGCAGCTGTGGTGATTAGGCAACTTAAAGTTTGTAACATGAATTAGCACTCAACGAAGATCATTCCATTGTATCCGTTTAGTTAAACTTGTGCAGAATATAAACAGACGATTTTCAACTTGGATCTGTGTCTCTGGAGTATATTTGTAAAAATGCTTTAAGTTTTGAAATCTTCAGTATCTCTGGGTAAGTTGGCTATCGTGAACTTCGTAAGCTCTTATTGAAAGCTTCGTGAATGAATTCTTTTGCGCCAAAAATGAGCCAACCATATGCTAGTACTTGTTTATTCGTTTCATGGTATGTAGTGATTTTTTATGTAGTTTACCTATATACTAAAAGACTAAACAGGAACAAAGTCTTTAGGACTAGATACGAAATAGGTACAATAGATAATTGAAAATCACAGTAGTTGTATAGATACGGTAACGGGCATGCCGTCCGATAGTTAGAGCACCAAATTATAGTTTTGGGCCAAAAGCCTCCTAGAAGATCCATCTATTCCAGTTCAACTGAATGTAAGCCTCAGAAGGAAAAATATTGATAGAAGCCATATAACAGAGACGACACAAGACAAAATAGCTCTAGCGGCTATGTACGTGGACGGTACATTATCCAAGTGAAAAATTGTGAACATCCCTGATGTAAAAGTTTTGGCAATGGGTTACACTTATACGTAGTCTATTGAACGCCCTACTTTTAATGGAAGGAACTTTTTTGAATAGTTTGACTGTTTCTTTCTGGTCCAAGTGGCTGAACCTAATACATGTAGTTTCATATGGAAGTTCAACAAGGTATCATCAAACAAAGGCTTCATTCTTAGGTCCAAGGTCCGCTTCGATTTCAGCTTGCTTATACACCTCGATAGCCTGCGGAAACGAGTATTTTGTTAGCATCCAATTGGATTCCCGTCAAACACAACTATACAGATTCACTATTCACTCACATTCTGAATATCTCGAGACAAGTCCAACTTCTGCTGGTCGTGTGTCTTTTGCAGCTTTTCCTTCTCTTTGCCCTGTTTCATTGCCGCACCTTTGCGCTCTTCAATAAACTTTTTCGTGTTATTCTGATTCTTTTCCCGAAGCCGTCGGTCTTTTTCTGCCTTGTTTTTCAACGTTTTATCGTTCGCAACTTCCTTTGCCGTTTCCACTGCCATTTTTGCCTGGTTGGCTTTCATAGCTTTGTTTTCCCTGAAAAAGTACACAAACAGACCATCCTCACAGAAGCGTTCTTTTGATTCAACTAGAGATTTCGTTACGTTCATACCGGTCATGCTTCGCCTCGAGCTGTTTCATTTGGGCAGCTTGGGCAATTTCCATCATTCTTCGAAGTACTTCTTCCTGGACTTGCAGATGGGATTTCATCAGCTCCCATTCTTCCTTCCGGTGCTTTTCCACCATTTCGGTCCACTGTTTCGTCTGCTCGCCCACCAACTTCCGGATGTTCGGGTCGGATATTGACTCATTGGCTCTATGAAATCACAAAAGAAGCGAGTTTAAAATCCGATAGAAATAGCATTTTCTACAGTTTACAAAAAATCCCCTACTTAAGCCCACACGGGTACCGGAAACTGCCACTTTCTCGTGAAAGCACAAACGGGTTTCATCAAACATTCAACAAAATGATCTCTGCCACTGAAATGAGCAGAGGCGAGCAGAATTTTAATGAGATATAAAATCCAGCTTCTCCAGTGTATTTGCAGGGTTTGCAAACACCTGCTTCCGCTAGAATTTTAGATGACCTAGATTTTACAACGGCCGTTAGAGCGGTCCGCGACTAAAGCTCTCGCTTTCACCACTCGGATTCTATTAAGCTGATTTGTGAGCATACATTTATCAAGGAAAACATCCAAAAAGAGAGCCGAAAACGAACGTGAGCAAACAGACTGAAACACACGAAGAGGACGTTTGGACATTATAAATATATAATGTTCAACGTTAGTTGAAAGCTAATATGTCTATGTATATAAACTGGAAAACTTACGATTTCCCTTTACTTCCCACCAGCTTTTCTATGGCGCTGCATTGGGCCTTTTGGATGCTGAGCCGCTCTTTGGAATGGCGTTTTCGAATGGTTTCAAGTTCTTTTTGCTGCTTTTTAGCCGCTTTTGCAAATGCCTTGTCGGTGCGAAGAGAGTCGGCAGTGACGGGTTCGAATTTCAGATCCTCTGTAATGACAAATACGAAGAGTTATATTCAACACTTTCACATGCATACATCACTTGACAGCTCTAAAGTCCAGACGAGCCTTTGTATTTAATTGGTAATTTGAGAGGACTCAATCGGTGCTGCACTCAACACAGTTTGGCAACAAAAAGTCGCTGGTGCAGATGATTCTACTTCTGAAGAAACTGAAGAGAATTGCAAGCCTTCGTTCGTGAATAAACAAGGAGCTGAAAGGGTGTTCCAAGAAAGAAGATTGAGCAATTTTGTAATTGTTTTGCAAAACCGGTTTGCAAACAAAGAGTCTGGATGGACTGGGCGTTGTAAGCAGAGATTTCAAGAGAAAGCAAGTCCGCTTTCACCAAAGGCTATAAACAGTAAAGAACGTGTGACCTACTCTTTTTGATCACTCAAGTAAGAAGAAGAAAAGATACACAAAGCACTAGAAGAAGAACAAAATGACGAAATCCCTAGAGAAAGTGCCTCGAAGACTAGCTGAATTGAGTTCCACCGAGTTGACGGAATACAAGCTTATACTTTCAAAGAACAGCGACAACCATATATGAAAGCGGGATCCGCTGGGAACGCTTTAGACCAACAAAAGTGATCTAACAGTAAAAACAAAGAGGTTTAGGCAAAAGAAGAATGCGGTTGGTTGAATTGTGATAGGAAATCGATACTGACGATGACACTGTAGTTTTCTACGTAAAAAAAGACGAATCAACTTGAAGGTTAAACAAACAAAGCGTGGTTTCGAAACGGTGTTTTCTTCGATCGGCGGCTGTTGACAAACGCCTACCTACAACTAAGAGATCAGTGGAGCAAAATGTAATGGAACAATCCAACTTTGGGTAATGATATTACCTTTGACGTCGTCTTTGATTCCAGCAATGGCTTTGGTACCATCAACGACCTTGTTCCCCGTCAAGGCGCCACCACCAGTCTTGAGGTCTTTCGTTGCTATGTCAGACTCCTCAATACCCATAGCTTTCATTTGTTGGGTTCGCTTGTCTTGAGCAGATAAGAAGGCTCGCGGGTCGGATAAAGCGTCCATGAAATCTGTGGCAACATATCGTTGATGAGGTAGGATTGGGATGAAGGACAAAACTGATTAGTCTTTGCCTGTAACTTACCGCCAAATCCATCAGGAACGTAAATCTTAAGCTCGATGTTGCAAAAGAGCATGGGAAGCGACATGGGGAAATTGGCTTCGGTTCTCAGAGAGATGTGCCGATAACCAGCTTGGAGCCCGTCCAGCGGAAGAATCCGCTGACCTAATAATTTCCCGTTTTCGTCATAGACACCGAAGCGCAAAACTGCCAAGTCCGGAAGCACAACCTGGGAGACAGAGAGAGATCTCAAATAAAAGGTTAGACACATATTGGTCATTTCGGTGAATGAGTCTTGGCAAGGGCCGCCATTTGATTGGGCCAATCAAAGCCCAGTACATTCAATCAGCCTCTAACCTTTCGAAAACTGAACGGATCTTCGTTGTAGACAGGATTCAGACCGTTGGAAGGAATCATCCGGGTACGGAATTCTTTTCGGATAGTGTCTGTAGGTAGGCCGTACATATCAACTTCCACATATGTTCCTACTTTTTTATCCGACAAGAATTGTCCAGCTATCACCTGTTTAAAAAGAGGCTTTGGTTACTGGAAATCAAGATAAATTAAAACTTTAACCAAGTTCTTTTCTTACTTGAACAGTACATTGAGCTGCAATCACACCATCAACAGGCGATTCGGCAAACGGGTCGAAACTTCTGTCTTGCCTTCTCATGAAATCAGGTTTCAGCAAATAGCCACAGTTCCCGTTATACTCAAACTTTCCTTGATTCAACTGCATCGGCAAATCCGGAGTTTGGAAGTTGAGCGAAACCATTTGACATCCAGCGTTCCAGAAAATCTACGACATAATTTTTGAATTCTCCTTGTTATCTCTTTGAGCTAGAACGAACGTGATTCGGCTGCAGAAAGAATCTCTGCACAAAATCCCGTATTTTTGCGACGAAAGAATACTAAGTCTACCGTAGATACATGCATTTCTGAATTACCTGAGGCATGTAATTTGAAGAATCTGCTCGAGTTCCTTTGGGATAGATTCGGCTCATCTGCCGCTTGTTGTAGTTGACAAATTCAATGGCTTGCGATTTGAGATACCCGAGACCAGTGCTTTCCGCAAAGGATGACATGTTGTGATGAATGTTTCGTTCTGCAAAAAAATCAAAATTTGCCCGATATAGCATTTTTCAATTCACAATCCATGTTTTCTTTGATATTTCCACAAAACTTACGTTCAGCAAAATCGAACCCTGCAAACTTGATCGGTTGCGCATAATTCACCATGGAAGATAACCATGGATGTACGTTAGTAGTAGATCCAGTGTGTTCTGGCAGTGCTGGAGTAGTCAAATCTTCCTGCAACACCAAAAAAGTAAAGTTTTATCAAATTCATCCGTCAATCTAACTTCTGTTACGAATTCCAAATTCAATTTTCTTGGCTTCGCTGAAACTGTCGAAAGTTTCCGGAAACTAATAAAACTAGTGGCTCGAAACGGATATCCTACGTCGGAAACAGCTTGCTACACTACAAACTACGTTAGCCCACATGAGTAGCGTAAGTGTACGTACACCTTCATAAATATTCATAGGTCTTAAATAACCATGTAATTCCGAAGCAGTACACCTGATGCTTCATCTTCGAAATAGCTTTTCTGACGCTAAATCGACGTCTATTGGAGGAACTACATCTACTAATTTATAGACCTGCTGAGACCGAAGCTTCCATACGGCAACTTTATGTACTGTTTCGTATCTTAAATTCTGAAAACCAATTAGTATTTTTTACCTTCTTCTCATCAGGCGGTGGAGCCAAAGCATTAGCATCTTCTTTGATGTCATCGGTGATGACAAACTGACCCTTTTTGAAGAGTTCCAACTCGGAGGTTTCCACTTCCTTCTTCAAACGCTTGTTCTTGATCAGAATTTTTCGCTTCAGGTGGTTCGGTGTCGGCAATGGCGCTCCGGGGTCCAGCTGATGGAAAATTGAACGAGAATATTAGTACATATTTGGAATCCATGGTTATTTCATTCAAACCCAAAATCCGAACATACAAACTTACCGGAAAATCAGGCAACGGCTCCTTGAGCAAAAGATCACCGAAAATTTCATCACAATACTTGGCCATTTTGTACTGTTGACTTTTGCAACAATGGTTTTCAAACGATAAAATCACTGGGAATTCCGAAGTTACAAAGGCCGTGTCTCTAATAGCGTATATCACATCCTGAAACAATCAGAAAATCCACTTATTCCAGTTAATTAAGAACCTTAAATTAATTTGACTCGGTACACAAATTCTCCAAGGGTTTTAATCAAAACAAACCACCAAGGACAACTCTCCTCCCCGGGCAAGGATATCTACACCCGCTCCGAGCCCTTTGTTTACATCCGCTCTTCCCGCTCTTGCGCTTCGAATTTTTTCTGTTGGTTTTGTTTGTAAAAACCGTTTGCAGTTTCCTAATTCGTGTCCTATTTTTCGAAATGTTTTTGAAATTCCTAAGTACATACAAGTAAAGTGCTCAATTTATTATGTATTTTGAGTTACAACGCAACAAAGGAATTGCTTGTATTATTTGCTCTTTGAAAATATTGTGTCCCTCAAGATCCGGTTGTGAAACTTGAACAAAACCGTAGTTTTCCGGCACATTTCTATACCATTGTGTAGACTACTACTCGGGTAAAATACATAATTTCAATGTTTATTTACTAACGTCCCACGCATTTTATGGTTTAATGTTTACGTTTCCTTTCATAGACTACATGTCTTGCTAAATCGTAAATGGCCTTGTTACGACAGCGACCGCAATTTCGTGGTTGAGACCTAGTCGACGTTGTCGTTTTCGTCTCTCAGCTATTTGTTTTAGCAGTTATTGTTTCTTGGACAAAAGTTTGTCTATAAGAAGGTAAGCAGCTTCGTGTATAGAAACTTGTTGAAACTCGATATTTCACCATCACCTCGTTACTGACTGAGCTTCAAGTAGCTATTCTGGAAATAAGTGGTTCACCATGTGTCTCATGCAGGTAATAACAAACTCCAGCCCGCCAAAGGAATTTCTGCAAGGACCTTGTGTCACCGACAACTTCATTCTTCTCTACCCGGAGAGAGCCACCAAAGACTGTGAATGGAATTACGCAACTTTCCCCATGATTTTCCACCATCTTCCATATACAACCCAGTGAACCAAGAAGTCTGCAGGCCTCACTTTATTGCCCTCATCTCGAAGATTTATAGTTTGGTTGGAGAAAGTTCGCCGTGAACCCATGCAAGACTATGAATCCTGGCGACAAATTTAGCTTCGAGAGGTACTACAAGTCGGTTGGTTTTGGCGGTCATATTATGTGTAGAAGATCGATCCATAAAATTTGCATTCTAATTACAACCGTGTCGTTGATTACAGGAAATTCGCCGTTTGTACATACCTTGAAGAGAATATCGGTGCACATGGCTTTTCCGTGTGTAATAATGGGTTCGTCGTCGTTGCCGTCCCAGCAGTCAAGTTCGACGCATCTGGAAGTTAACGAAAAGGGCAAGATTAGCATCAGAAACAAGTCTTCTTGGCCGAGGAGCAGTGGTGCTACTTTGAGTAATGGACCAAAGTCATGCATTCGGGAATTAGGGTTTAAGAATTACATGTGGAACACGACAGAACGAAATTGGAGGACGACAAAAAGCTGACTGTAGCTGGAAATATAGTGACAAGAGACATTTTGGATTGTTTCCCATGTGGCTGGGGGAAAGTACGTCTACGTGGACGTGCGTTATGTCGGTTGTAAAAAGTGAAAGTGCGCGTTTCACATGGTAGCGAAATAGCGCGGGCAGACTGGAGAAAGTAGGTTATCTGTGTGAATTTTATGGGAGAGAAAGCATTGAGTTTAGTCCCGACGCATAGAGTGAATCTATACAGAGTTCCGCAAAGGTCAGATGAGCATGGGAAGGATGCGTGTGGAGTAACTAACTGACTGGCTGAAGCTGGAAGAACATTTGAACAAGACGCACTCTGAACAAGTGCGTATATACCCAGCAGGCTCCAAGATGAGAAATTTCCATGCCAATGGTTTCGCAAATGGTCTACTCCTACACGAGAGTCAACAAGACAAGAGAAAGTTGAAAAACAAGCCCAAGGACTTACCGACACCCAGCTAGAAGACACTGGCGATACATTTCAACCGATGACTTGCCACCAAATTGCCTTCCTGACAGGTACGTGTTGTGAGAGGAGTTGATGTAGTAGTGAGATAATGGTTGGTCCATGTCCATGTAGATATCAAGTCGGTCCAAGAAGACTGGGGCATTCTCATCAGACATCAAGTACCGGATGAGTCCGTCCTTGCTCAGCTTCTCGGCGGCGCGGAACTCTTCTGACGGCTCGTAGTTCCGGATAATTTCAGCAGCTCGATGTTCGTTGTACAGTGGGTAAAGGATTTCGTTGAGGCGAGGGTCACGCTGCTTCTCGTTTAGGAACTCAGCGAATTGGGAAACGTTGATATGGTCGGCTTTGCCTCGGGTACTGTGGTGAGTAAAGTACAACCACAGCTTTACTTTTGACTTGAACATTAAACTATGTTTTTTTCCGTAAAGATATTCTTACATTGACTGGAAAAGCTCTTCGATGTCATTCCTCGGACAAATCTTGTGGTACAGCTCAACAAACTTCTCAAAGGTGAACGCAGCAGGTTCTATCACATCGTTCTGTGGGGCGGACCATGAATTATTACAAGCAAGTTAACTATGATGATCGAAGCAGAGATTAATTGCTCTCCATGGGCTCGTTTCGCTTTACTCTATGGTAACTTTTGCTGGACCACCAACTTCATTGGTGGATCCTGCGGCGTGTACAGAGCTCAGTGGGAGTCAGCAGACATGTTCGTTTCGAGTCATTAGGCACAACGATCAGCATCTCTTTATCGGGAGGGCTTTCTTAACCAAAACCTTTTCCCTTACATAGAGAAAACGAGGTCACCCGCCATAAGAAAACAAGACCCGGAAATGAGCAACTTACCTTCTCTGACGGAAGCTCCAGCTCAGCCAAACACTGGTAGACAAACTTTTCCGTCTTCCCCGAAGCAAACGTTCGTGCAATCACCTTGACAGGAACTTTAGCGCTCGGGTCCACCATGAAGCCTAGTCGCATCCAGCTGTGAAACAAAAGTACGCAGACTTTAATTAGAAATCTTGGTCGAAATCCCAGGATATCCATCAGCACACACCAACGCGAATAGTACAGCGACAATAAGAATCGAAGCGAATACCAAAACTAACGCTTGAGCTAGAAAAAGACATTGCTTGGCTGGCAGCGCTCCAGAAGTCGAAATTGGGCTCCATGAAAGCGTTTTGACAAGCAGGAAGCTAGTAGGTTGTACACATGTACGCAAAAGGAAGTTCAGG
The DNA here is from genome assembly GCA_034698345.1 of Sphaeridia pumilis. Lineage (NCBI taxonomy): Eukaryota > Metazoa > Arthropoda > Collembola > Symphypleona > Sminthurididae > Sphaeridia > Sphaeridia pumilis. The sequence goes on from JAQGBJ010001650.1 coordinate 13,337, forward strand.
AGGTAAACAAAAATTGTGTGTTTTACTATAGGCACTGCTGTAATTAATGGGTGAAACGATAAAGGACGTCCAACAAGAGTTTTCCATTAGATATCCAGCAAGAGAGATTGGGTTATTCAGCTTTTTGAAAATCTGTTATATCGTTATATACGTCAATAATCAACGTCTATAAACGTAGTCTTCCAAATGTCAGGCCAAAAATATCAAACTTTTATACCAGATTTCTTACGTACTGTTTCATCAGGTTTGTAGCTGGACAAACATTGTTGATTTTGTTTTTGTTTGTCACAGAATGTAAACCCGTTCGCCATGCCTATGGAGGAGAGCAACAAAAAATCAACATGAATTCCCATGCAAGGTTCGTGCTGAAAAAGCGATGCGGATCCAGAATTTCGGACATTCCCATGGTTCTGCAAACCTCTCCAGGTATAATACATCCACTTTTTTCGCGAGGATAAAGTAAAAATTATGAACGGTGACTGCCTCTCTTACAACTTGTTCACAGTAAATCTACTACTTCGACCAACACGGACGGCGCCTTCTAACACGAACCGAAAAAGAAGCTTTCTGCAGATTCTCGCCGATATTAAATACCAGCCTCGTCCTCGTATTACTACCAACACTTGGAACCAAAAGCATCTGTGCCTTCTGAAAGAGTAAAGAGATTAGGCCACCAGCTGCTACTTTCACAACAAAACAAGGAGAAAAAGCTTCTCGCAGTCCTTCGCCAACAGTCTTTCGGCTTGACGCTCTGAGGATTCCTATTTTATCCAGTGGTTAATTTTCCCTGGAAGAACACTTTTTCCCGCCAAGCCAGCTCGTAGCCAAGTTTTTATCAGTTCGTGACCAGAATTTCCCGGATCCTACCAAGTTTTTTTCAACAAGTTTAGAAATGCACGCAAGGGATGCAGACAAGAATAACTGCGCGGTCGGGCCGCGCAGCGCGCACATCAAAAGCGCAAGAAGCTATAATTATTAATTTATTTTACATACAGTAGCAGCAAGCAAAAGTGAAAGAGGTAGAGAGGTTTAGTACTTACTGCTTTTTTAAACATGTCATAGGACAGACGTTATTCGCCTTGAGGTTATGTGTTACTGCACGAATCCCGTCTAGCCAAGTCTGCAATGGGATTTTACAAGAAGAGAGATAGAAAGTAGTACAAGAGAGAGTCGAGGATAAAACAGGTATAAAAGGCAATTAGGACAGTGTTAATCACACTATTTAGCGAGATAATGAATAGCTATTAACGTGAGACAACCAAATGTGTGTGGTTGTCTCTCTAATTTAGATCCTCTATGAGGCTCCTATACAAATATACGTATAGTAGGCCTAGATTACCAGAGGCGATTAGACCTAAAAAGATGGCCAAAATTCTCTAGCTACTATAGAAACCATTATCATAGTTCAACATGTCACTGCATATTAGAGTCCCAGGAAAAAGCTGTCCAACAACATTAGAACCGAAGAGAGCGCTTATCCTTTCTTCTATTGACATTATGTTTCTGGATTTTAATGAAATTTGTGTTAGAGCCAAATTGAGAAACACCTGGAAGACGGAGGATTACCCACCAAAGTATATACATTCAAGAAGGAAGGAGCTTTTGTTCAAAAGAGGACAATAGCAGTGCTATTAGACGTCGAACACGCGAGTAGAGACTAACGTTAGAAAAGTAGCTACTTGAGGGTGTTTCCATGTATAATTCTATTATAGTTCCTCTTCTGCTAGCTTCTTTACCGCTCTTCTAACCTTGCTGTGAATAGATCATATTATGATCATTCCTCGCTATTACCGATGATGCTACATATAATCTCTGATCAAACACACGCAGACACGTAAGACCAGTCAACTTCGATTATGGATATAATTTGGTTTACAGCTAAAATCCGTATTTATTTTTCCAGGTTATGTCCAAACGCTACTTCAACCATCAAAAAAGCTGAGCAACCACGTCATTGGCAAACCATACGGCCGCAATCTAACAACACCATATGGATCTCACTTGTCCGTCATTCCAAATCCTGATTTAGAGTATCTAGCAAGCCTCAGCTTGATATTTGCCAGAAGGCCTGATCCCCCCGTCTGTAGAATGTAATACTGTGTATTTTTGCAAAATCTATAATGTAAATACATGGCCCTCATCCATGTACGTATCCACTTACCTTGGCAGTATCAGAATCAGGAAAGACCAAATGTAGATAGTTGATGTTTACAAAATCCAGGCCGTTACATACAGTCAGTGATTTCTCTTCGACGTTTTCTCCATGTTTTGCTATGAGCATGGATAAGATTCTTGTATCCTGTGAAACAAAATTCAACAACACTGATTACACATGTATAAGGTTCCTTCGATTAATCTTTGTTAGACCTTGTCAAATGTATGTTAAAATATAGGAGCTTCTAGAAGAGCTCGCCTTTGTAATGCTGGCTTCTTCCGGCAAGAAGCAGCGCATTAGTCCCTGTCTTTATAGTATCTCAAAAGAGAAACTCTTCTATCTAGCCTCCAGCATTAGTTCCCATGATAAAATTTTACAACAATTCTCTCTCATTGTCAGTAGAACGCAATAGCCTTAAATAGAAACTAATGAGGGAAACGAGGCTATGGAGCCACTGTAAATCTGCACTGGGCGCGTCTAACACTTATTGTTATTTTCATTGGCCCTGATGCAGTAGAGTAGACACTTCGATGTATATTTCCACTCTTTCTACTAGAATCCTTAGAACACTTGCCACCTCATGCTTTCTTCTTTTTTCGCCTGACCTGAAAAACTTTCCCGCCTCGATAGCTATAGCTGGGTAGTAGAGAATACATGTAGAAATTCCACTTTTCGCTTTCTTTTTCCTGTGAGAAATACATGTTTCTCTCCAGTAGTAATGTAAAAATCGACTCCATTTTGTGAAAAATGTACGTCTGTATATATTTTAAAGTTGCTGCATGTATGCATGCCGTAAGTCTCGTAAGAATATATAACTTGTTCCAATTCTTTTTTGTGTGAAATGTAATGATAACGTTGCGTCCTAAAAGGAACGCCATATGTGTCAGGGAGGAGACAATTTGGAAATTTTGCAGAGCTGGAATATGTCAGTGGAGCTCCTTGTGTCGGTATACGATAACGGAGCGAATTTACGGCTATCAGTGAAACGAGCAACTTGCAGAGGCTTTCCCAGGCAAGAAGCGTGCACTTCAAGGATATCTAGAGGAGAATTTGGCAGCCGCCAAAGGCAGTGATGGCGTAATGTGGTCGTTTTGTTCTGGTGGTGAAAGCTGTTATGGCAAAGATGTTTGAAGAAGAAATACACAAAAACAAGGTCGGCCCAGTAGAAAGAGAAAAGAGAGAGACGTCGGCCGGGGAACAAGAAAGAAAAAGAAATACAGAGAGACAGTCGGTGGATTTTGGAAAGGCGGTAAAATTTATATGGGAATTTCGATTCCAATGTCTCACAACAGAAACGTGTGTTCCTTATAGACGTTTTGTTTAACGTAAAAAAGCTTTATATATCGGTCGAGGGGAAAATAAGATTGTCGCTTCTTGTTTTATGTTATCCAAATGTCAATGGATAAAAAAAAGCTGCGAGAGGTAAAGTGGTTTGAGAATCTGACGTTTGTTATTGGGTGACAAGTTTTATTGATGGTGATTGCATGGCTGCTGGAAGCGCAAGAGGTTTTGGCGCGCTTTTCAAAACGCCAAGTGTTTGAAGAGGTGAGGTGCAGGAGCGCTCCTAGTGTTTTTGGATTTCGCGCCATATTTTTCAATTTGCGCTTTTCCCGCCTCAAGTGAAAACTGTCGTCTATGTGTGTCTGTCGGCGGGTGTGGAGGAGTGAAACAAGTTTTTTTCAATTTAGCAAAGCTTACTTTTGGCAGCCCGCCTGCTCGGATGTCGTTCACTTGCGACAGTTCCAATACATCACCGTCCTGAAATGACAAAATGGACTTTTTATTCGCTTGTACTTTCCTTCGTTATACACCAAGGAATACATTTTGTCCAACACGAACGCTTGAGAGATCAGAGACACATGAAAAATGGGGACGGCGGGAAAACTACTCAAAATTACCTGGAAGCATGCTACAAAACTACAAAAGCAAAAGGGATAGAAAAAAACAAAGAAGCTTGAGAAGAAATTAGATCAACAAAAAAGAGTATCAACTTTGATAAGAAGCGACTAACGGAATTAATGCATGGAATAATTCAGAATTTAATTTTCCCGCCAAGCGCCCTTGAGCACTGCAGCGTTATACAATCTTACCCTTGGCTCGCTCTTCCAGTAAATGAAGAAGCCGTACTCGTCCACCTTCAAAAGACAGTCCGCCTCCACTTCCGCACAGTCTTTGTCCTATGGAATTCACAAAACTTTTCAAATTAAATGAGCAAAAAAGCCGGTTTAAATTACCCGCCAACGGCAATATGAGCAGGCCGCGCGCTCCTCTTCCGCGGTTCAGCTAATTTAGCACTAATCCGATTAAACGCATTGATGCGGCTGCTCCTTGTTCCATGGAGATGAGCAAGGACCAAGGAGCTTATTATAAAGCCCGTAGAGCAAGTTCATGTGATTTAAGCGCTGGCGCGCGCGCGCAGCGCGCCGCGCGCCGCGCGCCGCGCTTTACTCACCTCCGTCCATCGGTCCACTGTGCACCCCTCAAGTAGCTTCTCAGGAACAGGAATCCTCCAGTTGAATTGGAAATGTTTCGTCATCTTGTTCTTCCCGCGCTTTGAGCCCCGCGCAGCGTCCTTGGTCCCTCACTTGTCTCGCTCCTCGCGTATATATAGCCGTGTAGTATATCGTTCGTCACCTAAAAAAACCCCAAACAATTTTAAACTTTCCGCGGGAAAGTGTAACTTTTCAAATCAATCTTTGCCGTTTCAGAATATTCCCTCTCTCAGAATACACAGCATGGCAATAGCAAGTCACTCGGTCATCGTTTAATGTCACCATGTGTCACATACACACTCCTTCACCACCACCACCAACTTTATTAAAGTTTCCAAAAGCCCTATGCTTCCCATACATTGTTTCAACTTGCTCTTCTCCTCAACAACTATCAGAGTGGCTGCCAAACTTTTTGCAAAAGTTTGCTCCCCCTTCTCGCGGCTCATGCAGCGCTCAAATTATATACAAAGTTTTATATAAATGTGTCAAATCTGCGCTGGCCTAGTTTTACTACCACCAGAGAAAGTTTTCTCAAACGAAGCTGCTGGAAGAGCAAAAGTATAATCAAAAGCGCTCCTCTCCTCTCACCAAAGCCATATAGAAATTGCCTTAAAGAACCAGAGAGAGAAAGCGACTTTTGCAAAAAGTTTTTGCACGTGCTCCAACATGGAAAGCCAAGGAAGCGGTTGTTATGTATAGGAAACAGACAAGTGGTTTCAAGTGCTTCTCGTTTCAAACTATAGTTTCCACTTTTCTAGTGTCTGAACAAGTCCTTCAAGATTCTCTTGTATATTCTAATAATGCATATACAAAGTACAAAGAAGGAGAGAAATATCTTGACTTTTACTCTTTTGATATCTTCTCTAGTTTTCTATAGATTCTATAAAGTTCTTTAGAATAAGCAAGTGAAACAATAGAAAGAGTATCAAGAACTGTATTGTGTTTCAAAAATTATCTTGATTTCTCAACAAGAATATTCAACTCAAAGCTATATTTTTCTATAGCTATTTATTTATTGCTGCTTGTACAAAGCTCCGAAGAATATTTTAAAATTGCGGTTGTTCAGTGCCGTTTGAAGAAATCAAAGTTTTTTTCTGGTCTTAGAATTAAATTTATTTGAATGTAATCTGAGTAAAGGCGCCAACCAACAGCATACAAGTCTATGCAAACTTTATGGGCTACTGACAGCATTAGTGGGCGCGCGGAGACAGCGCAGCGTTTTATTCTAAAGCGTCTCGACGCCAGAGTCTATGACCCGTCCGTATAGTGATGTATGTGGATTTTCGGGGCTATTTTACGTTCTAGAAATATGGCGCTTGAAAATAGAAGATAAGAGTGTTGAGAAACGGAAATCTAGAAATAGCCGCCGCCGCCACTGCTAAAAGTATCCATGTCCTGGCATTCTCAATTCTCAGAAGAATGGCGAAAAAATCAATGTGTTTAGAAGAGGAGATTCCTGTGAGAAGAAGATGGTTTGTTTGTTTATTTATGCGTTGGATATGATGATGAGTCGATGGGAAAATAAACGTTATAGCAGCCTTTTGGTTTCCTCTTGTTCTGTGTAAGCGCCACAGAATTTAACCGGAAAAGAGCAAATTCGCAACTTGCCAAAAGAACTGTAGGAAGACAGCAGAAGGAGGGAATTGAACATTTGGAAAATGAGCTGGGAGTTGGCTGGACTGTTTGCGAAATAATGTTTATGCCATTTCAGCTCCTCCATTTGCTTCAGCGCGGCGGCAGGAAGAGAAACACAGAAACTACATACAGAAAGCAGCCATTAAAATGCGAGGGAAAATTGCTTGTGTAAATAAACGTAGATATATAAACGTCGAGAGCTATAATTTGAGCAACCATCTCAACAACCATGTGTCTTTTTGTTGTTGTTATTTTTGCAAGCTCGCTCCTTCAAGGGAATTGGCAATTATTATTGCAAACCGTTTTGTACAAGAGACAAATTATAAGACAACTCAATTAGTATATATTTGACATTTGAAAACGCTTACTTGTCCAATTACCACCAACTTTATCTGAAGCACAAAAACATTGAAATTTTTAAAAGTAAAACACCGAATTTGGAAAAAAATTGTATCTGCTATTAATTTGCACTTGAAAGCCGTGTTCATCACCTGATCCTTAAATCTTGCACAAAATACAACTTAGCAAAGGCTGGTGGAAGAATCGGAAACACTGTTTGAACTATTTGCAACCACAATGAATGTCAACAATTTCACCTTCTCTTCCTACCTTGACTTAAGTAAGCTTTTAACAACAGCTAAACCAGTGTGTGTAAAAATACAAGTCAAATTACAAACGTAAACGCTGCCGAAGCCGACATGACCTTGGACACTGCGGCAACCTGCTAACCAGTCAGCCAGCAGTCGACGGCAACCTAAACCAAACTACCGGCTGTCAATCAGTGTGCTTCTTTATTATAGTTATATAAATATAAACTGTTGCTTTTGCTTTCGCAAATACACACATGAAATCAACTATTAATATATTCTGTATTCGCGTATATATAATAACAAATTTACTATTTACCATCATCATCTCTGACTCTTGTGCAATAAACGGTGGTTAATTGCTCCGCACCTGTGTGAGTTGAGTCGAGGCTGGCAGATGAGCTTATTATTTGTACTCACATAAAGTTACTACTATGGTAAAAATACACTTGAGGCTTTCTCTAATATTCAGTTTATAATTATATGCTGGTTCACACGCTGGAATGCTAGAGAGACGTGTGTTGCAAATTCTTGTTCGCGGTTTTACTCACGGTGTTTACTATGGAATACTGAAAGCGTTAGTTAATGTTATTGGCTAACCTTCAGTAAAGGGCAAGAGCAAAAAGGAGAAAATATTGCTGACGCTGCGCGCCGCGCGCGCTTAATAGGCCTCCTCTTCCTTGTACGTTTTCACCTTACACAGTGCGCGCTGCGGGGGGGGGGGTTAAAAATTTTTTTCTTTAAATTTTGCCACGTTAAGTTGCCGTTCCACAGAATTTTCTATATTCGCTTGTTCATCGAGAAGATACTATAGCATGCCATAGTCTCTAGCGCCGTACTATATACAATTGCACTATTCCAGACTCCAAAGCGCAATTTTGTCCTTTCATTACTCGCGCGCCAAAACTGACACAAAAGCCATGGTTAATAAGCCTGCTCCATTTCTTCATTTCTTTTTTCTCTTTCAAATTTTCTGTAATATGGCTTCCTTGCGCCCTTAATGGGATTAACACTGGGCACCATATGTCGCCTTGTCGTGTATTATTTCCATTGCCCTGATATTCCACCCAATATTAACTTGGTGCCCGCAGACCAAGCGCGCAGCGTCCCGTTTAATTGAGACAGTCCCAGCGCCAAATGAGACCATTTCGACGACCAGCAGTACATTTGGACCTTATGTGTGACAGT
>JAQGBJ010001651.1:0-21390 GCA_034698345.1 Sphaeridia pumilis
GCCGTCATCAGTCATCAAAATGGGCTACAGGATCAGCAGTTAGTTTAACGGTGTGTATCAACAGACTATCTTCAAAGTTCGAAGTAAGTAAGTTTGTTGCATAATTCACTTTTTTAGAGTGTTTCTATGACACCATGATTGATTTATTGTATTTTGCAGTATTGATTCAATTGTCATGTTTAGCTACGAAGGGACAGCGTCTGACTGAGATCATCTGAGATAGGAAAATTTTCTCAATTGATTTTTGAGTTCTACCCCGAAAGCCCTGATAGCCAAGATGTCTATCGATTGTAACTCGGGCTTAGGGCCAATTCGCCGGTACTGCGATCTTCCAAGTAAGCCTTAACTTTACCCTAGAATTCTATGATGTTATACATGATCTTCAACGAGTTGTCTCCTTCTTTTAGCATGCAGTCCTGAAATAATCGGTGAAATCATCAAGGACCTTCGATGCGTTTTCGAAAAGTCTTTCGGAAACCAAGAGAACGCAGTTGAGAAGTATCAGAGTCTTGAGGTGACATCAATGTCTGACAAACCGATTCCGACTAACTTGTTTGATTCTTATCATCATGTCATGAAACTGTTAGACACTTGGATCTACAGGCAGAAGTCAACTATGCAAAGGAAGACCTTCGTGAGCTACTGTGCGTCAAAGAACAACTAGAAAATGAACTCATCAAGCTCAATGCCGAGCTCAAAAGCTTCCAATCAGCTTTGGATCAGGAAGGTCAGAAACGACTAGAGCTCGAAAGGGTAGCAGGTCACATGCGGAATCAACTGGTCCGTGCCGACGCCATGTTGGATGTCTCTTGTCGAGAAAAAACGTCGCTGTACAAGAAGACCAAAAAAGTCGAAGCTGACATCGAAAGACTCAGGCAACAGCTGGACAAACTTCAACAAGAGATTGCACTTCTGGAGAGGGAAAATTTCAACATGAAATCACAAATAAAGTGCTTTGCCCAAAACTCGGCGACACAATCCAGGTGTAAGGACCTCGAAGACGCTCTGGCCAGATGTACCTCCTTGAACGACGACTTGAACAGTAGAACCAAGGAACTGGATGCTGCCAACAAGCGCTTGGCCAACGAAGATCTTTCCAAATGTCAAGAAGAATCACAGAAACTTGAGAAAGACTTGAAAATTTGTAGAGAATGTTCCGCAAGGGAAATCGGCCGGTTACGTGATCTTGTAGCCGATCTGAAAGCAGCTGTAGATTGTCTAAACAGTCATAATTCAGACATTTGTGCAAAGTTCCAACAAGTTGTTGACAGTCATCACCGGGAACTTCAGAACCTTCAGAACGAAATTGAAAAGTACAAGGCCTTGTATAAAGCCGCAGTGAAAGCGAGGACTGAGATAGAATCGAAGCTCAAAAAAGGGTTTGAGCGTAGACCTAAAGATGGCGAAAGTGCGTTGGGCAGCAGAAGAAGATCTCAGGACGCAATTGACTGCAATAGCCCCTGTTTGGAATTGCTGGAAAACATCAACAAGAAGCTCAGCGAAACTTGTGACTCGTTGGGCGAACCTCTACTGCTACCTGCAAGACCACCTCAAGAAGAAGTCAATTCCGAAAATTTTCAAAGCTATCGTTCAAGAAAAGTGACTGGGTACGAGTACCAAATGTATCCCGTCATAGTTCATTACAACGCTACTGCGGGAAAGGCTACAGAATCGAAAACCATCAAGTCCATTGTTCAAGCTGTGCCAACTAAAAGACGGGGTTCAGCCACTACCAACAGCATAGATTCCAAAGTAAGAATGTTCAGTCAACGACTTAATGAATTTTCATGCTTGTAGCTAACGACATTTTTCTAGTCCAGTTTTGAAGGATGCAATTCAAAGTGTTCCCAGCAATCCGAAGCTTCTTATGCCAGCTCAAACGCTTCCAGCGGCAGCATCCCTTCAGACGCGCAGCCAAATGGCTCCTCCAAAAAAGCGGTTCGATCAAAATTTCAACAGTTTTTTTGAATTCCTGAGACAGCTGAATTAATTCTAATTTTCATTTACACCGCAGGAGTATTACTACCAGTTGTACCACAAATCGCGAAGAAAAATTAGACAACTCAAGGTCCAGATTGCTTCAGAACGGACAAAGACCGCCAACTTGAAGAATACGAATGATTCTTTGAAAACAAAGCTTGCTAACGCTTGTCAGAGGCTTCGACGGATGTCAACAACTGCTAGAGACAGTATTTAGTCATGATCTTCGACTTCAAAATTCCAGTTGCACTTAAGGCTTCAGAAGTATGAAATTTTAATCCATTTAAACTCAGACAAGCTTGTCTCTTCTTTCCTCATCTAATTAATACATTATCGTGTAAAAGTATAGCCAATCGTCTTAGAGCCGACATGTTCAACCCCGTAACTTCGCTTAGAGGATCGAAATTACAAGTTGTGACTCAGAATCCTGTCAAACACGGGATTGTCAGTTTGAACACTGCAGACTCATTAGGTTTTTTTCAAAACTGCTTCTACTTCCTGTGCATGAGAAAATATCTGAGCGGATTCTCAGCATGTCTATCAAATGCAATCTTAATTAGTCTGACAGCATCAAAGCATTTAGCGATACAAGGCCAATTTCACAGCAGGTTCCACAGCCAAATGTTTCTCAAGTTGAAGGTTCGTGAGAAGATTCCGGAGAATTATACAAGGTGGAATGGAATATAGAAAATTATTGTGATGAGCAAAAACTTCTCAGTTAGTCAGTTTTTCAAGTTCTGAGATCAAACAAGTTCCATCAAACGTTCTATGCTCTGCCGTTCAAGATGCCTCAAGTTGTGAGGATCATAGAATCGAGAAGCCTATGCTGAATGTTCTTTGGCTGGACTCGGACTCGTAGTAAACAAAAACATTGGGAAAGGTGAATCAGCTGATTTTCCAACTTTTACTCTCGACACTATCGGCACGTGCTTTCCAAATTTTTGTCTTTAGGTTAGTGAAAGAAAGTTCAAAATAGTTTATTCATTGTGAACAGCTCTTAAAACGGCCAATAATTAGTGTTGAGTTGTGCTATTAAGATTGAAGATGAATCAATTACGTAAGTTTCAAAATTAGTCGTTCCAAAGCTGACAATATACCAGAACAAGTTTAGTAGCTTTGAAGAGTAAAAACGGATACGAAATGGCAAGGTTCAAAATTTGACTTTGAATTTGAAAAGGGCGTGATCCTTGTGAGTGGTTCAAGGTCTCTTTAGCTGAAACGGACAAACCAACAATTTATATCTGAAGCGTGTTGAGCATATTCATGATCTCAACTTGCACAAGTTTTTCAGGCGCAGTTGCAATAAAATTTCAAGGATTCGTAGTTTTTACTCGCAGTTTATCATTGGATTTCGAATTCAAGTTTTTAGTCCATACGAATAGGCTGGTCAGTTGGTGAAGGAAACTCTTTGAATGTTAGAATTTGTTGTATCGTTAGCATTGGATTTCAACGCTGTTGTAATGTAGCTCAACTCGCTATCGTTACTAGTTCCACGCTACAGAGACGTCAATTGAAGTTAGTAGAAGAGTTAGGCATGCCATTGGAGGGAGATGACGAGATAAATGGAATGAATATTATCTTCAAGCTATATTCGTTTGGAGTTCAGCATTTAGAGCATGAATCCTCAGCAGCTCCAGAGAGAGAGAATAGAATATCATATATCTGGTTGGCGAGAGCGATGATCAGAACTTGGATTCAGTCAGTCATACGGTCCTTCAAATGGCCCAAGTTCAGCCCATGTTTAACCTTGCTAAATGTGATAGAAAGTTATAAATGTAAGTGTGATATAGGAAACAATCCGTGTGGTATAAAACAATGTTGAATTAGAATCTTATCTGAAAACGTGCCGTTGAGTATCTACTAATATCTGAAATATTGCTGCTGCTTTGTAGGTGCTTGCTGACATGGTAAACCAAGTGGAATCGAATCAACAAGGATGGACTGATTGGAAATATTGAATCGACCGAGTTTGTTTGTTCGTTTGCTTCTGGTCTGGACCGACAACAAGACGGAGTTTCAACATGTTCAGATGACTGTGTTCTGAACAAGTTTATCAGTTTAGACTCGGTCGTTTTGAAATTTTACCGGAACCAGGATGAGTGCTTTTTCGAAGCTGTTGGAATCCCCAATCAAGTACATCCCGCCAAAATGGATCCTCTTCTTCATGCGGCTGTCCAAGTACCAAAAGTTGTCCATGATCGGATTTCTAGTAGCCTTGATGGCCTACTTGTCGAAAAAAGCCAAGGGGAAGAGCAATGGGAAGGCTAAATCAGCAAGACGAGAAGGCACCTTCAGTGCTGCAGTGAATCGGCAGTTCTTCAAGGAAATGAAGCAACTTTTGAAGATCATGATACCGTCCATTACGTCTCCCCAGGCTTTGATTATACTAGCGCATACTGCAGTTCTGTCAGCCAAGACCTTCTTGTCAATTTACGTGGCTACTTTGGAAGGAACTATCATAAAAGAAGTTGTTAGCAAGTAAGTTAAATGTGCTATGTACCTCGTTACCTTATATTGGATTTTAAGCTAATAAGAAACTGTTTGATTGCAGGAATGTTTCAACGTTCTTCCAACTGCTGCTGAAATGGTTCGTGGTGGCCATACCGGCCTGCTTTTTGAACTCTTCGATGCGATACTTGGAAAAGGAACTGGCATTGAGCTTCCGAACCAAACTTGTCAAGCATGCGTATAATAAGTACTTTGACAATCAGGTGTATTACAGGTGTGTGCTATTAATTTATTTGATTTAAAAAAGAGATTTTTGATTAATATTGATTTATGGTGTATAGAGTGGGCAATTTGGACAGCCGTCTGCAAAACCCCGACCACAGTTTGACTGAAGATATATCCACGTTTGCCTCATCTGTAGCCCATTTGTATTCACATTTGATGAAGCCGACCTTGGACGCATTTTTGATATCATTTACCTTAATACGAAGGTCAAAGTCAATTGGTGGAAACCCACTGCCTGGTGCGCTTATTACGTCTACGGTGATCTTCCTGACTAGTCAGATCCTTAAGGGACTGTCGCCAAAGTTTGGTGTTCTTGCTGCCAAGGAGGCGGAGTACAAGGCTCAGTTGAGACACTGCCATTCGCGAATTGTTACCAATAGTGAAGAAATTGCCTTCTATGGTGGCGACGCAGTGGAAAAGAAGGTGCTGCAAGATGCTTACAGCAAGGAAATCGCTCAGAGTAACAAAATACACATGGCCAAATTGTGGTACGTGGTCATTGAGCAATATTTGATGAAGTACTTCTGGGCTGGAACCGGAATGTTACTGATCGCCATACCAATTTTGACTGGTAAGTTATTTTGTAAACTTGGTTGAGAATTCGGTGGGTGTTTGAAGTAATTGTTTAATTTGTGTTCTAGCCAAAAAGCTTGGAGAGGGCGGAAGCGGCGCTGCCACAAGAACGCAATATTACATGACTACCAAGAATTTGCTGATGACCGGTTCAGATGCTGTTGAGAGACTCTTTTCATCCTATAAGGAAATTGTAGAGCTGGCTGGATACTCGTCAAGGGTATCGAAAATTTTCACCGTTTTCAATGAAGTTTCCAAAGGTGTTTATGTCCGTGAGGCATGTGATCCTCAAAGGAGCTTGAAATTGGGTAAGGAACTTACCCTTACTGTAAGACTACAGAAATTTGTGTGTTCTAACGGTAACTTATGTTCTACAGGTTTGGTATCTGAAAATGACGACGGAATCATTGAAGTTCAGAATGTTAGCGTGGTTACTCCTACTGGGGACGTGATCGTGCCTGATCTAGACCTTAAGATGACTCCAGGAATGAACTTGTTGATTACTGGTCCTAACGGCTGTGGCAAAAGCTCTCTCTTCAGAATTCTTTCGGGATTGTGGCCCGTATTTGGTGGCGTCTTATCCCGGCCTCCAGTTTCTAGTCTGTATTATATCCCTCAGAGGCCTTACATGTCGCTAGGAAATCTACGTGAGCAAGTGATATACCCAGACAGCCGGGAAGTCATGCGACAGAAAGGTGTCACTGACGACGACTTGACGGACATTCTCGAACTTGTAAGGCTCAACCACATTGTCCAAAGAGAAGGTGGATGGGACGTTGTGCGAGATTGGCAGGACGTATTGTCTGGTGGAGAAAAACAAAGAATTGGGCTCGCTAGATTGTTCTATCACAAGTGAGTTACACATCCATTTCAAATACTTGCTTGAACAATCGAAAGCTAATTATCAATGTAATACAGACCTAGATTCGCCCTTCTTGACGAATGTACAAGTGCCGTCAGTATGGACGTCGAGGACCAAATATACACAAAGTAAGTGTCTTTGAAATCTGTGGCAGTCAAGACAAAACAATGTATCATTGATGAATTCTGTTCTGTTTCAGGTTGATTGATAGTGGCATTAGCTTGCTGACAATCACACACCGACCTTCCTTGTTCAAGCATCATTCACACGTTCTGAGGTTCTACGGCGACGGCAAGTGGTCCTTCAACACAATGAGCGAAGAGGAGTTGTCCCGGTTGGACGAACTTCATGGAAATAGTCATTAACTTATGTTCCTGTGTTATACACTAGATGACCGTAATAGTTACCATTTTTAAAACACCTATAGATATAGATTATTTTCCTCTTGAGTTACTTTTTAGCCTGTTCTAGTTGTTTTAGTCATTACGCTAATGTTTCCTCACTTCTATACCGTTGTGATACTCTTTCATCTATTGCTGTGATACGCTTTCACTGTCCATGTGACGACAATCTGCAAAGACTGTATAGTCCACTGTCGTATCTTTTCTCTCTCACCTCTGTGACACACGTTTTACTGAAACTGACAAATACTGTTTAGAATTTTTCGAAAAGAAAGTGCATGTATCCGGATCAAAATGTAGCTTTAATGAGACTCCATTTTTACAACTTGACTCTCACAAACAATACGTACTCTAGCTAAAAGTTAACATATTAATTAGCGGATGGTTTCTTGGATAAGCAGTAGTTTTCTACTCATGTTTCTTCTAGGAGTTACACCATTGGCCGAAAACATGTCCTTATCTTGCAACAAGTTGTTACTGTCATTAAAATCTTTGGACTTGGCGTTGACATGGTTTTCAACAATATCTTCAATATTCCTTGCAGTTAGCGACATTTCCTGAAGACTTGGCAATGGAGAAAGTTGGTCAAACTCGAGTTCGGAGAATATCTTTCCCGTTTCAGAGTCCAAGGTGCAGGTACTCGCTTGAACGCTGGTAGAGGACTGTCTGCTGATGACTTCTGGATCGTATTTGCGGACTAGCTTTGGGAACTGAAAAGTCCGAATAGTGATTTTTAGTTACACAATCGATACAAAATACGTAATCAGTACACAAGAAATATAACATTCCATCTTTCATAAACAAGGAGGAAATATCCAATGTAAATTGACATGCTACTGAATCCACCAAAGTGCTTTCAGTTGTAAAATATCATTGCGTGTATTCGTGCACTACCTCAACATGGAAGCTACCAAAATCGGTACGCCTAAACGTTCATGGAACAATCCGCGCTACTAAAATATCGCTTTTGTGGACCTCACGTAAGAATTTGTATTATCTCGTGTGACTCTTCTTGGTATCAACAAGGGGACACAGGAATGTTGTTGACTAAAGGTGTGAATAATTTATTGCATCCGTAGCAAAGAACTGTGGGATGCCGTGTGGTGGGCAAATTAAAGATAGTAGACAATGTATCGGAAGCGTTCTCAAAGTAAGTCTTCGTTGACAAGAAAGTGCACATGTCGATCACGTAAGAATTGGCATGCAAACACATTTCTGAAACACAAGGACCCTGCTGTGACTTACCCGCTTTCGCAATTCTTCAGCCCGAAGGTGCTTCAGCTTTGATAATTTCTCGTTGATGATTCGGGTAATCTGTTGAAGTTCCGGCTCGATGACAAACTCTATCGTTTTGTCAGTCCATCCAAATAGGGCAACGGCTCGTTTGTGGACTGCTGAGTAGCAAACGGCTGCGTGTTTCCGCCGTTCTTCACTTCGGAGGTCAATGAAGAGGTACGTTATCGCCTGGAAAGTGGAAAGAGACATCGATGAAGAAGAAACAAGCTTTTAGTCAATCAATCTGGCTGGACACCGCGTCAGCTGTCGTCGAAATAAATAGAAACATGGGATATTTGTCACCTTGTCTAGAACACCCAATTCTGGCGGCGAACAGTAAGGAAGGGGCAATCCAATGTAAAACTTGGCATTGTGTAGGCATTGGACGGCGTTCACAAGATTGTCCCGGATGTCTTCGCCGGCTTCGTAACGCTCCAGGTGATTGAAGCTACAATATTAACAATGCACTCACCTTTAATTAAGCGTTAGCCATATTTTATGAGTGCAAAAAAAATATTGAGCAATTATTTCTGATACAGCGTTAACGGTCCTAGAAAAAGTAACGTTTGGAAATTATAGGACCTCAGCAAAGAAATCTAATGCAACCACTGGATGACCTTCAAGTTAGGTAATTGCAGGCGAGACTCGTCAATTATACGATTTGGGGGGTTAACTGATAGCTTAACCGGCTGTCCAGATTGTTTATTTGCTAAAGAGCAATATAATTAAAATATATGTAGTTGTTTGCTCACTATTCTGGAATATGTCAGTAGGCCTTATGCCAACCTTAACCCTGATTCTTGATCAAATATATTATTTCGTTCTTGTAGAATTTTTGGAACTGCAATTTAAGCTAACGCATATTCTTATAGTGTCAAGGTTTTTAGCAAACACTATAGGCTTTTGCAAAGTTTCATATAACGCTGTCTATTTCCGGTCGCTGATCGATATTGCACTGGGTAATAATTATACGCCTACAAAAAACAGTTAATAAATATTCTTTCTCTCGGAGAAAATTCTATTTCGGTGCTTTCAAGGTTATCTCGTTCTCTCCATAACACTATATATTTCAACCGATATACGTTCGATCCAGCAAGTGTCCAGGTGTCGGTAAGTATATATTCCTTAAAGCGTTAATTGTATTTATATTTGCGGCGTCTATAGCGCCTTGTGAAGGTATACGTTAGATTGTCTTTATTAAGCGCTCACTTGTCCCAAAATGAAGTCTCGAGTTTTCCCAGCGCCGTGGAAAAGTGACGGCAGGATTCGCTTGCTTGTATCCGAGCTGAAATTATATTGGAACCAAAACTAAAATGCCCGAATGAACCATACGAATTTTACCATTGCAGAGAACCAAACTGACCTTCTTTCCACCTTTCGTAAATCTCTGAAATTTTAATGCGTTTTTCTTCAATTCCCTCCAAGTCCTTTTGGATTTCTTCCTCTTGTGGCGTTTCGTTGGCTATTGTCAATTTGTCTGAAATGCCTCAAGTTTTACAAAAAATTTCCGCTAGGATAAAATATTTTTAAACACTTTTTTACCTAACAAGTCCTCTTGTTGCTTGTATGCGTCTTTCAGATCCATCAAACTGGTAAAAAGTTTGTCCACTTGTTGTTTAACAAGCGCTTCCTCCTGGTGGGCCATTTCAAGTTCCGTTTGGGCAATTTCCTTCATGTTTTATTTTTTCAAAAATTTTTATATTTATAAATACTTTTAGCAGCGTTCTATTCAAGCGTAAAAAAACTCACCAGCTGGTTGACAATGGACAAAAACTCGTGGTCTTCCTTGCTCAGCGCTTTGTCGCCCAATCGAAGCATGGTATTTTTGACTGTTTTATATTTGAAGTAGTTGGCCCCATGAAGTCTTAATTCAAGGTGACTTACTCGCGACTCGAGTTCTTGGATCCTCAACGCTATGCTACTCAGGTGCGATTTCTTGATGTAGTACATGGTCAAGGGCTCCATTTTCTCCATTCCGTCAATTTTTTCTTCAACTGTGATAAACTCGAGAAGGGATTCCTGAGCCCGTTTGAGGGCCACAGGGTCTTGGGTTGGTGACGCCATGCCGAAATTGTGTCCATTTTTTAAAGCCTGCACAAGACCCCAATAATACAGCAGAGACCAGGTATATGTCACAATTATTTATAGCATTCACGAGCATATCTGTTCTAGAAAATGTCATGTACATACAGTCAAAATAGTACATGTATTTTAATGGGTGGGCGTTGAGTTCCGCTAGGTTTATTTGCACATGCAGAAAATTTCGGGAGAATCAGCGGGATACTGCATCGATATATTGATTTAACCAAGTGACCGCTGGAATCCAGTACAGAACGTTTCAAAAAGGTAAAAATATTTTTGGTGCTGGCTATGAACCAAAAAGTTTTTATTATCTCGAAGAAAGTTGGCTTCAACGCATATAACCTTGCTCTAATGAACTTGGGACAAAAGTTCCGACAATAATAATAATACTTGACCATAGACTACAGACACACTAGTACCGCTTACAAAAGCTGGTAATTACCTGTCGTCAAGGATAAAATTATATACACAGCTTGCAAAAATTGACCCTTACTTGCTTTTTCGGCGAACTTGCTGACCACCTGTTTGTATTGTCAGGGGTGACTTTTCTTTCTTGGCTTTGTTCGCAGCCCATGAGAAAAGCGGCAAAGTTACAGGAACATTCAGGAGAAAATGCCTTTCTTCAACTCGATGGATGCAACATACCGCTGCCGCAATAGCGGTTCGTTGGTACTGCACCGCTCGAAATAATTGAAATGTTGAATGATTAATTTCGACCGCCGAACAAGAAACGATTGCCACAAGTTTTTGTGTGTCACTAGGCTATGAGCTGCATCTATTGCTGACTGGAAAACTTGATTGCTTTCTATTGTTTCACAAACAACTCTCATTTCCAGCACGAAAACATTGTTGGCACATGATAGACGCCATGTTATTATTTCCCACTTCAAAGTACTAATTAACTATGGAAATAACAATGTTTTTCTTTTAATTTGAACTGTTCAGATTCTAAACTTTCACAGAAAAGGAGGCACTTGATGTAAAAGAGCGGCACGTGGAAGTTTCGATGGTACACTTTCACCAGCACGTACAAGTCATCAAGTGTCTTCACAGATCCCTGGGCGCTTTCGGCTTACTAGTATAATTTTTATTTTTGAAACTTTGACGAATTTTTGCACAGTCAATTTTCGAATCAATTTTTAGGTTTCAGACCACTGAGATTTTCAAAAACGTGAAAATTATTGAAACGCACTTAAAATACCAAACGACCAATCCGAAGGCACCAGCCCACACTTTCTGGAGGACCTACAAAAAACCAGCCTTAAACCAGATTTCAAAAACCGGCAAACCAAACGTGTCAAGCCCTCCAAGTCGGGCAAAGCACTGACAGGAGACTATTGTGGTTGCGTGGCTTGACGTAATATATCGACGACATCGAACGTAGTATCAGAGCAGAGCTTGTGGACATAGTTGCATGGAACATCGGATACTCATCATCGTCGACAAGCTTTCTCCAGGTTGCCGAGAAGAAAGTCATGCAATTTCAGCACACACAAAATATACATGGAGCAAGAATACTGCATTTGTTCGACACGATTTGTATTTTGTGGCCAATCATCATTGGCACTATCAATGCTTTCTTATCAGTAAACTGGAAACGTGTATTTAATATCTGTGAATTGGCAAACGCCCTTTTTATAATTTGTCTATCGGATTTACTTCCGGAAAACTAATTTTCGCTTACAAAATTTTTGTAAAAACTTGTGCCCAAGATGCGTTCAAAAAATATTTTTCAGTATTTTTTCATAAGGAATATAGTTTATATAAAGCTAAAATCTAGCAATCTGTCTTTTCGTTCCCGGAAATTAAAAGACAATCATAAGATAGCCATCGGATTTATCAAATTACTGATGAAACCAAACACAGTTTCCTGTTACACAATAAGCTTGCGCTATCACTGTCGATTACGTATATATTTACCTGCCGAAGGCCCACGGAATCTGATCACAATGCTGAAAGATTGATGAAGCCGGAAACCTGCAAATAGGCTACGTGACATCCATCGATGGCTAAACAGAAAAGCCAAAACGCTTCTTCTCCTCTACTTTCAAACAAAAGAAGGTGAAACGAGGGCAGTAGGTGGGAAGAGGTGCAGGAAGGAAACTTGTAGAGCTCTGTCATGTGTCGTCGTTCAGCAAAATGGCAAACTATCAGATTCTTATAGAAACAACGTTGCAGGAAAGCTTTCTAAAGCCCGTCACCGCATTCATCGATGAGAAACAACGTTTATCAAATAAATTCTATCCATCATAGCTTCTTCAGTCAAGTCAAGGTCTATTTGAGTTGGTGTGGGACGGCGGAGCAAATGTAATGAGGGTAAACAAGGGAAACGAGGCGTTTTAATAAATGGACAATTGGGCCAATCGTGTCTTGTGACAGGTGCATCGAGATGAGCCAAGAAATCTTACAAACTATCGATAGCGCTGGACAAATATACTTGGTTCCAGTGGGCTTGAAGAAATTGGTACTTGAGCGTCATTCACAAAATGGCGTTGTTTCACCTTTACAAATTTATTTTCTTGGGCCTAGCACAAACACAACAGTTGACGAAAACAATCCACGTATTTCATGTTAACTTTGTATTTATTTTGTAAGGCAGTTTACGTAGACAATTATTGCTTGAAGCGCACGTCACAAACGAGTTTCGCCGGTCAACTTGTATATATGTGTAGTTTAGCGAGAAGAAGGCAGCGCAAGGAAATAAATTATTGACTTTTAATAATAATCTCACTCATGTTTTCCTTGGTTGAAAAGCGTATTTGGACTTTGATTTCCATTAGCATTAGGCTAAGGCTATTTGACGACAACATTGAGAAAGTGTTGGCAAATCAAGTGGACATTGATCTCGTTAGCAAACTGTAACTCGTAGCCATTAAGTGACATTAAAATTAACATTTAACAAGTAAGTTACAAAAAGCTGACGTACACTTGAGCAAGCGTCGCAGCCGAAGCGTTATGGCAAAAGATAAAAGAAAAAGCCACCTTTTTAACCACATCGTTAACATGTAAGGGCAGCCATTAATTAACTGTTGGTCGTAGACGTTTTGGCGATGATGACAAAAAGAAAGGCATATAACAAGTAAGTAAATGCGACGATTATATTATATTCTTCCGCTCCGTTAATACTTTTGAAATGTTGCGTTCAACTTCAGGTGATGTCATCGCTCACAAGTCATTGCTGAGTTGGTGTGAAAAAAAATTATTACTTACGTACACAAAGATGTTAAGTAAGAGTCAAAAACTAGGAGTGTTTTTAAAAACACAAAAATTTTAACGAGTTATAACAGAATCATAAAATTTGGTCCAGCGACTTGTTTGGTTGAGCTGCAGTTTGCATCGCAGAATTCCGCGAATCGCCCTTGGCAAAAACGTGCCGTCAAAAGGCGTCTTCGGCTCATAGTCAGTCAGCATCATCCGCCGTCGTAAAGTTACAGCGTGACATGACCTCAGAAGCAAATCATTGTTGTCTCTCTTGCCATCTCCAGAGGTTAGTCAGTATTGGCAAAATGACCTTGCAAAATTTATATATTTGCAGTAACTTATGGAGCTGGGTATAATATAAAATGTATACAGCGACTAAATTTGGCCGATAAGCCAATTGAACTTGGAGTTGGAGTTGTAGCTCCAGGCGAAGTTTGAAATTAAAGGAACCCCGACAGGGCGGATTGAATTCGCGATAAGTATTAATATCTCTCAAATGTGAAATCTGATTGACAGGTTTTAGATTGCAAGTTGCCCGAATCCAGCTAATTAGCCAGCCAATTTTGGATTCTAGCTACGGGAAGATTTCTTGAACATTATTTATGAGACTCTCAAGTTGTTTGAGCGAGCCGGTTGTGTATGCAGGCAAAGGCAAAAGGGCGAATAAATAAATTATAGTCGGGGTGTCACGTAATGACGCAAAGTTTCATGTTGTTGTTATGTTGCAAAGTTTTGTGCAATTTTTTTTCAAACTCTACACGCCACAATGTTATCTTTTGTCTCTGCTGCTGCTGCTCACCTTGACTATGTATTGCGAACGCTGATTGTTGTCGTTTGTTGAACAAGAGCATCTTCTTCTTGGAAGCCTTTAAAATAATGGCCAACAACGAGAGACCAGAGCAAATGGGGATGGCCGAAGACGATGTCAGTATTTATAAAAGGGTTGCCAATGCTGGAAAAAGTTTAGTTGACCGGCAAAGTTGAGGTAATCAGCATCACAATGTTGCGTCAAGTTGTATTTTTGCTTGTGGTCTACACTGCCAGCGCGCAGTTGATCCAGTCCCAGAAACTTCGCTTCAAGCTGTCTGCCAGGTAAAAATAATAATCAAGTTGAAAATTTTTGAGATTTTTGAAACAGCTTAATAAATTGTCGAATTTTCTGAACAGAGGTCTTCCTGACAAGGACGACGGTTTCGGCACGAGCGACCCCTACGTTGAAGTCTTTTACACTGAAAACGGTAGCGACAAGGAAACTAAAATCGGAAGAACCGCGACCATCAACGACGACGAGAACCCAAACTGGGGAGACGTTTTCGAATTCCAATATGACCGGTCCAAGGGCCAAAGATTCTACTTCAAAGTCTACGACCACGACAACTTGCGTGAAGACGATGGTGTCGGAAAAGCTTGGGTCATCGCCGATGACTACGTTGACAAGGGCCAGACTTACACTGTCAACCTTAGCAAAAAGGGGTAAGAATATAAAAAATTAAAAACTTGAACAAAAGTGTGAATATTAACTAACGAATTCGGTCTTACAGAACTTTGAGCATTGTTTCCGCCGACCCCCAACCCCAACAAGTTCAGGTCCAACAGCAACCTCAAGTCGTCCAGGTCCAGCAACCACTCCAGCCACAATTTGTTCAAGTCCAGCAACCTGTCCAACCCCAAGTGATCCATGTTCAACAGCCTCAAGTCGTCCAACCCCAACAAGTCCTCGTCCAACAGCCAATTCAAACCACCAGAAGAATCAAGTTCCAGTTGTCCGCTCGAGGCTTGCCTGACACTGATCTTGTGGGAACCGTCGATCCTTACGTCAAAGTCTTTTACACCGACTCGTTGAGAAGTTCTGAAACCCTTCTCGGTCGCACCGCTCCAATCCAAGACGACGAGAACCCCAACTGGAAGGAAGTCCTCGAATTCGACTACGTCCCAGGAAACAAGCAAAAGTGGCGTTTCCTGGTCCTTGATAACGACGATAATCGACGTGACGACGAAGTCGGCACTGCTAATCTCGATGTTGACCAGTACGTCAGCTCTGGTGAAAATACCATCATCAATTTGAGCAAGGGTCAACTTGTTGTCAAGAGAGCCTAGAGCCCAAGCCACCTTTGAAATTGCCAAAAAATACATGTCAAATCTACAGTTACTTGCTAGCAATTAGCCTTAAATTTTTGTACTTTTTACATTCTTAATACTTAAGGCCCCCAAGTCTTTCACAAAATTTGTAATCCAGAGTTTCCACATTTTGAAAAAGGTCTCACAAATTATTGACAAATTTTTGGGTTTTTAAGGATCATGGAATTAATTTATAAAAGTCGCTAATTTTTGTCCCGCCTAAAATAAAGCAAATTTCAAAACCAAAACGTCTCTACAATTTTTTATAGTTTCCTCTATCCAGTGTATCAGCATTTGTATCGAAGAATCATACAGAGAATTGTTTGACCCTAAGCAATATAAGCCTGAACAAACGATAAGAATATACAAAAAAAGACATTCATTACGAGCAACCGACGTTGTTTGTTGTCAGGTCAAAATTTGACCCTTAAGCAGCCACGTTCATTCAGCAAACTGAGATTTGCTTCAAGACTATACGTATGCTTTTCAAATAGACTCAGGTCATGCTTTTTTGCTTTTTTCATCTCTTTTTCTATTCTACTAATAGCTCCGACGCTTCTATAATTTGCTCTAACAAGCATCCGCCTTTGGCTTCTCCTAGACTCCTAGAAACTTGTACAAAAGTCATCAACGTTCGGCTCTTCTTTTGTTATCTTTGATTTAATTGAATTATAGACTTATAGTTATCAATGTACCCGAATGGCGTGACTTGAGCCTTTGCTACCATAACGTTGAGCTTTTGTGTATTTATTTGACGTTGCTCTAGTTTAAATGACTCATTTGATGCAATGCTGTTACATGGCAATAGTTATATGCCCATAGTCAGGAATATTATATCTTATCAGGAAACTAGCTGGGAAAGCGCCATTAATCCTTATGCACATACGTACTGTATACAAGCGAATAGTTCCTTCAGGAAAAGCTAAAGAGAGCAAAAGCAGCTCATTAGGAGCATCAGCAAGGAGTTTTGTGTGTATTTATATACGTCAAGTTTGCCTGTTCCGTGTATATCAGCAGCTCCCTGCTGCGTATTTCCTTTGGATTACAGCTTAAAACGGCTGACTCGGCAGCAACCCAGGATCATTGTGACACGGACTCTTGTCCTGAAGAATTACAAATTATATATAAAAAGCTTGACAGAGGACGAAAATTGTTAATTTAATCTTTGATTAATTGTTGAAATTGGTGAATTGAGTCTTGAGTTGTAAGACAAGTCGAGGATTTTTGGTTTGAGTGGGTTTCAGAGTGTTGACAATCATCGGAAAGGTAAGTTTTTGTGGTAATTGTTATTGTTTTGGAATAATCAAGTTTCAGCAAGTTAAAGTTTGTCAACTGTAACATGTAAGAAACTGCAAGATTAGTCTTTGAATGAAGGTTTTAGCAAAACTTGTAAGCTATAAAGGCTGATAGATCCAAAGCACTAGAAATTTGGGAAACATGAAAAGTTGTTAAAAGTATCATTGATGTTTACATTCAACATTGGCGTTGCTTGGTTTTCAGGAAGTATTATCGAATTGACCTTTGTCAACAAGAGTTGGATTCACCAAGAGGTCTTGGACTGGTGATAGTCTTGTTGGTCTTTAGAGCTCGGTTCTAGTCATGGGCTCAAAACTGCTTGTTTATCTTGTTTGGGCAGTGTTTCTTGGTGAGTCAAAGAACAAGTTGTTGAGAAAATGCATGAGTAATTCCTAGAATCACAGATAAAATTAACCCCTTTGTGATTTATCCTTGCAGTGAACACTGTCCGTTGTTATACGATAACATGGACTGGATCTGAGGAAGGAAAGATAAATGCAACCCCCAAGCCCTTGTTGGGATCAAAGTCATGTACATTCGGACCGTCTTACTGGTGCCACAATATAACGTGAGTTGCTGTGGTTGTATGATAATGGAGGATGAAGATTGTAGGGTTGATGTTTTGATTTTGGAATTCTAGCCAAGCTAAAGAATGTCATGCGACGAAACACTGTATCGAAAAGGTTTGGGAGAAAATGAAGTTGCCAGAAGATACCGATAGCGTGTGTCAGATCTGTTTGGACATGGTTGGTCAAGCTAGAGATCAACTGCTGAGTAATGAGACCCAGGTATGATGACTTATTGGACGAAAACTTGGATGATTTATGATGGTTTTTTGGAATGGGGGATTGAAACTTGTGGATTTTTGAAATTTAGACGGAATTGCGAGAAGTTCTTGAAGGATCATGCAACCTTCTGCCGTTGAAGATGATCAGAAAGGAGTGCATCAATTTGGCTGATGAATACATCCCGGAGCTGGTGGACGCACTGACTTCTAGAATGGACCCTCAGGCGGTTTGCGCAGTGTCTGGGTTGTGCAATTCGGCTAGGATTGACGAAATGTTGGGAGAGAGGAAAGCTTTGCAACCTGCTGCTCATGAAAAGTTCGACTTGAAGAAAGACTCTTGTCCGAAGTGTAACCACTTTATGGGTGAAGCTATCAGCTTTTTGAAGTCTCTTCCGGAATCTGAATTGATGGACAAGTTGTATCTGGTTAGTTGAAATTCGTTATTAGGAATTATGACTGGGTTCTTCTTGATGGCTAATTTATATTGTTTGTGATTCAGCTTTGTGGAAGATTGGGGTCTTACTCGGATTCATGCATTTACATGGTCGAAGAGAACATGGAGAAGATCTACCTGGAATTACAGACCCAGATTGAATCAAAGGATTTGTGCAATTTGCTTGGGTTGTGTGACATGAGCGCATACCATAAGGTTGGTGTTTTCAGAATTAACTTGTAGGTGACCGTAACCGTAATCTGCTTGCAATAATCTGAAATACTCTGGTATTTAGGTATCAATTGGAGGTGGCTCTACTTCTGTCCGTGCTTGGTCTCCGCCGATGAATGATGACAACCTGCCTTGCGATTTCTGTAAGCAAATGGTTGTTCATACGAGAGACTGGCTGTTGGCAAATACTACTCGGGATGAATTCCGTGACCTTATTATCGGCATGTGCAAGAGAACCGGCAAATTCAGGCAAGAGGTAATCGTTGAATCGGATTGGTGTTTCTGTACCTATGTAGACTCGAACTCTAACCAAGGTTGTTATGATTTAAAGTGCTTGGACCTTGCCCGTCAGTATGGAAAAGCTGTGTATCAGCTTCTTGTTGATGAGTCTGACCCAGACCGTGTTTGCGGAACAATTGGTGTTTGTCCCGGCTCTTCGAAGTTTCAGGTGAGTTTTGAAGACGTAATTTATGGCGAAATGTATTGTCAAGCTGCGTATGAATGATTGTGATTGTCTTTATTAACAGCTTTTCCACTATGACGTCGACAGTAAGAAAGATCACAACGACGATTTGATTGTTGTGCACGCTGTTCAACTCCTTCCAGCAGAAAAATTGAGCGGTGATGATGAAGTAGACACTGGCAGCAGCAGTAGCAGTGAAGAGAGCTTTGAACTTGGCCGGTTTACCGGAGACGAGGAAGCTAAGACCAAAGTGAAGGGAAAAGCTGAATGCCAATT
The DNA here is from genome assembly GCA_034698345.1 of Sphaeridia pumilis. Lineage (NCBI taxonomy): Eukaryota > Metazoa > Arthropoda > Collembola > Symphypleona > Sminthurididae > Sphaeridia > Sphaeridia pumilis. Next base: position 18,712 of record JAQGBJ010001651.1, read on the forward strand.
TTGCGAATTCGCGCTTCATGAGCTCCTGAATTACTTGACCAATCCTCACACTGAAGAAGAAGTAATTGAAGCCATGGATAAGCTCTGCACTCAAATCTTGCCACAAGAAATGGCAGAGCAATGTACCGATTATGTTGATGCTTACGGGAAGTCGATGATCGCCATGCTAACACAAGAAGTTGATCCTGATCAAGTAATGCAAACAAAATGACTAAGCTGTAGCAATTAGCGGTGGAGTTGGTCTGATTGGTCTCACGTTGTAATTTTTTACGTTTAGGTCTGTCCCATGATTGGTGCTTGTCCGAAGAAAACTTTGATTGGAGGAACCGAAAAAGCAGAAACTCCACTTGTAAGGGTCAACCACAAGTCTAAGAATGCAGATATCCCAACTTGCCCTCTCTGTCATTATGCTGTAGCCAAAGTGGTTCACATCATCGGAGAAAATCGCACTAAAGTAAGTAGATGGTTCTACCATATGTGACACTGCTAGTTCCACTTTTACAATGTCTACTGAAATCATTTGCAGACAGCCATCGATGACACGCTAGACAGCGTTTGCTATGTGATGCCACGGACCATCAAGAAAGACTGTCTCAACTTCATGACCTATTATGGAAATCAGATCGGAGAGATGCTTGTTATTAATTTATCTGCCAGGGAAATCTGCATGGCTTTGGGACTTTGTGTTCTTTCGGAACCTATTTCACCTTCGACTGCTAGTCCTCACAAAATTGTTGTGATTGATCCGCTCCCTGCTGAACGTTATGTACCCACGATTGGCATTGATACTAGCCAGCTCTCCAAGTTGAAGGAACCGTACACACCAGTCGAAGGACCCAGTCAACAGTGCGTTATTTGCGAATTCGCCATTTCTCAGATCACCAAAAGACTTGAAAACAATGCGACAGAGGTATGAATGCAGCTTAAAGAAATATTATAACCCATTCAAAGTTCGTTTCGATTGAGTCAAGCTTTGAAAATGTTCTATTATGATTCAGGAGCAAATTCGTACAGTTGTGGAAGAAGCTTGCGATTATCTGCCAAAGACCGTCCAAGCACAATGCAAGGACTTCGTGGATGCTTACAGCGACATGATCGTAAATTATCTGGCGAATTCTCTGGACCCTGCCCAAGTTTGCACTGAACTGGGATTGTGCAAACCCCACAATCAGACCGTGGCTGTAACTCCTCCTGAGCTCAAAGGTATGCACCATTTATTGTAGTTGATTCGAACTGTTATTCTCAATCAGATAATCATTTAATTATCCGAATACAGGCAGCGTCAACATGGGTCGATGCCAACTGTGCGTCGTCGTTTCCGACTATCTGAGTGCCATGCTAGAAGATCCTAAAGTGGAAACTTCTGTGGACAGCATCGTGGAGAAGATCTGCCCCGTCATGCCTAAAAAGTACCAGGGCGAGGTAAATATTCATGTTCACCACGACTAATCATAATACGTTGAAAATTCTAACTCTACTTCTTTTGTAGTGCAAAACAATGATCGAAGAGTATGGACCATATCTCATGAGTCTCCTGGCCCAAGGAGCTGATAAGGGTAGGGCTTGCTCTATCTTGAGCATGTGTCCGGCCGAAAACCCATGAACTGCTCTACTTTATAGTGCCTAACATGACGGTGTGATATGAATATCGTTCTCTACTCTTAAGCAACTCAATAATTGTATATAAAACAATAGCTTAAGGGATTCTACAAATAGCATTGTGACCCAATCGACTGATTGCTTGTGTGACTCAAGATTTTTACCAATAACTTTTGTTTCTGCTCGACCATTTCTTCGTTAATTAAGTTCGGTGTCTGCATGTTGTTGAAACTGTATAAGCTTAATTCAAAACTGTCAAGCATTCGACAGAATAAAGTTAATGTTATGCTTATACAATTCCACTACCAAGGTTTTTATGCTAATACTACAGGCATCACAATTTATGTAGTCACTGGGTTAGTTCATGTGCGTTTGATTTTCTGACTTACTTTCATTTCATTAATTTACGGTTCTGAAAACCCTTAAGTTTGCTCATCCTATAGTGTTCGTCCACTCTATACGTCACCTTGGTTCAACCGCTCCGAAGTCGTTTTGTAGTCGCTGCTCCCACCTTTTGACTGCCGTTTAGGGCAGCAAGGCTTTGAGCCTGACCTACCGGACCTTTGCCTGGCCCTCTTGGGGGCCATCACTGCCGCATCCCCGGATGAAACTTCGATGCCCAGGGGTTTTGGTAACGGCAGCGGGTCCTCTTCCCTGAGCCCCGTTAGCTAACGATTTCAACTCCAGGGTGTTTTGAGGCTACTCGTGCACTTCAAGGACGCAACAATATGGCATCAACATCGCTGATGTGTCGCTGATCGATATTTTGATGTTGAGCAGAAGGTAATTCGACTGATTTTGACCTTCGAACGTCGTTTCAGTATTAGCCAGGAGGTTAGTCAAGCTGGTTCCCCTAAAAGCAGTGTAGGTGAAAGGCAATCGGAATGCACAGGGTCATTCGTCAATTCGAATTCGGATAATATATCCAAAAGCCGTCAGCCCAATGTCATCAAGTGTGATATGCAGAACATAAGACCGACGACTGACACCTTACCAAACCAATTGACGATGACAGTAGGCAGTGGTCAAGAGAAATATGTCAATCAATCTGTCAGCTATACTCTTTAGAACATTAAATTC
>JAQGBJ010001652.1:0-21379 GCA_034698345.1 Sphaeridia pumilis
ATTCGAACCTGCGCGGGGAAACCCCATTGGATTTCAAGTCCAACGCCTTAACCACTCGGCCACGACTGCTGTTGGTGTAAAGAGAGGTGCAAGTGGCAGTATTATCCGGGGCTTAACAACATCTCCTTGGTCTCGTGCAGCACATCATATATCAAGAATTCTGCTGGAATGAGAAACTAAAACCTGCGCCTGATTCGTGAGGGGCGGCAATTTTAAAGTTTTGTGTTGACGAATTTCAAAACAGCAAATTAAATTTAATTGAAAATTTGATTTCTTGCCCATTTTTCATCGAACAGTTACCGATTCAACTGAAATATCCATTCGGCTCTATAATTTTACTTAATTTTACTTGATTCCTTTACTCGAACTGTTGTACGTACGTAGCTGAAGCAGCTTGAGGTAATTCTGAGCTTTTGACTTTAATCTTGAATTGTGTTCGACTGACTGCCATTCTACATACTCTTGAAAAACCTATGATTTAAGGTTTTGGTTTGAAGGCCAAGGTTAAAGAGTTGTTGAGCTTCAGCTACACTGAAACAGCAACAATTAAAGCACATGCAGTAATCCTAGTTTTTATATTCTTACAGCGGTAACCAAGGAAAAGAATCACACATCATGGCAGATGTGAAAGTTGTTAGGAGAAACAGGCCTGGCACAAAAGCTGCTGTAAGTTTGCCTAGAGATTACAAATCAGTAAACCTAAATTGTCTATCATGAATATGTTTATGATAATGTTTTTCTGCAATAGGACTTCTGTAATTGGCAAGATGAGCCTTTTGAGGAAATGGACAGTACATTGGCAGTACAGCAGTGGATTCAGCAAACTATAAAGAAGGATGTGAAGGACATCACATCAATTTTAACTCCACCTGAAACCCAGGACGAAGAAGTGTGGAAGTACGAACACTTGCGTCAATTTTGTATGGAATTGAACGGTCTAGCTGTGCTGCTGCAGCTTGAATGCTTGCCAGAAACTTGTACTCAGATGACGGCTACGGAACAATGGATATTTTTGTGTGCTGCCCACAAGTCACCGAAGGAATGTCCTGCGATCGACTATACCAGACACACTTTGGATGGAGCTGCGTGTTTGCTGAATTCCAACAAATACTTTCCAAGCAGGTGTGTTTCTGTTCCATGAATGAGAATTGACCTACACTACAAACAATATTGTTGATTCCAAAATGCCTATTTTTGTTTGTATCCGCTTCAGAGTTTCTATCAGAGAATCATCTTTAGGGAAGCTTGGATCAGTTTGCAGACGAGTCTACAGGATTTTTTCTCACGCGTTCTTCCACCACAAAACCCTATTTGACGACTTTGAATCAAAGTCTTATCTCTGCAAGCGGTTTACATCCTTTGTCATTAAATACAGTCTGATGTCCCGCGACAACTTAATCGTACCAAATATGGAAATTGGCGGCCCCGCAGCAGCACCTTCGTCGCCACCTCTAGATGGGTCTCCTGGAGAGAAAACTATAGTGGGCAAGCCAAATGGGAATGGAGGCACTGCGGAATCTGAAGCTTAACTATTTAGCCTTAGCCGAGACATATTTCTGAATAATTTTCTGTTTTTACTTCTGTTACTCGTACAAAACATGCAAGGATTGCAGACGTCTAAGATGCTCTGTTAAATCTCTGTCAAATGCGTCGAAACTGCAACAACTTCACTAAAAAGCTCCCCATAGAGTTTTGATATTGTTATGTTGAGCCTAGTGAATCTTACGATCAAAGATTAAGAGATGATAAGTTAAATTGCGTACTATAGTTTAGAGTTTTGAAACCTTATTGTATGCAAAACATACTTTTTTGTCCATGTTATGTAATGGTTTTAGTAGATGTATAATGATTTACTATACTGTTTGCAAACAGTACACTCCTGTGTCGTATTCGGTCAGTGACTAACAATGCAATAATTTAGTCGTACGGTTCGAAATGTTCGATAGTAAGAGTTTCACTTTTACGTAGAAATCCATTCTACTGCTTCAGGATGCTAAACAGTAGAATTTTAACTTCATGCAACTCTATAATAGATATTTCTGTCATTTCGTGTTTTGTGCTCTGCAGTATTTAAAAATATAAGTGACTGAAAATGAATTTCATCGGCTTTTTCTGGTCAGTATATTTGAAGATATTCATCCTCGTTAAGTTTTAGGTATGGCTCAAGTGTTCATTAATGACGAAGGTCCCTCTAAAGGTTCATGCTCGCGAACACAAAGCTTTTGATTGAGCTACGTATGAAGTAAGACATGTAAAAGTTAATATAACTATATTCGCAGAATAGATTCCCCCCGAGTTGATTCACAATCTCCTCACAGGGGTAACGCCAACGCCCATAGGTTTCCACATTGGCTTCCGAAAAATAGGAGCTTGAAAGGCCAATAATAGCTCGGCTGACAGCTGATGTTCATGTCACGTATCTACCTTTGTCCTAAAATTAGTTTACATTGCGAGGAGTTAGGAAATAGGTGAATCGATAAATCGATCTTGGACATGAATATTTCAGATGTCATTTCCTTCTGTCGTTCATCAAACAATTTCTCTTCACCGGCAATATTTCCCACTCGATGCATGGAGTATATGTAAATATTGATTCCTACGGCACAATCATAACCCAAGTTATGCAATCATGTTGGCTCATGAAATAGCACTGCCGCCAAGACACGGCAAACAGGAGCTGCCAAGCAGAGCGCCATCTGAAGTTCGAAGTAAAGCCCTCATTTGGACGGACAATGAGGGAGGTCCAGCTTACCCCAGTCCGTTCGATCGAAGTATGCGCGTGGCAGTGCTCACAGTTTTGGTTGTTGATTACGTAAGGGACTTTATTAGTGATAATTCATGGGAGTCATATAATAAATATATAATAGTCAGTTTCGACCTCCAATTGCGCAAGATTCTCGAACACAACTACCGCTAGATAGCGCTTAGAATCTCGGCTTGGAAATCTTCCAACTTGCAGACAACTGGTCGTAAATTATAGCAGCCAATGAGCGCTCGATTGCCTTGCCTTATTCTGACACGTGGACTGGACTGACACTACGGATATCAGACTCAACTGGCATCACCTGGACTCTAGTTCAGTAATATCCACTATCATCTGCTAAACCAGTTTTTGCGAATTATGTAGATCAATCGAACAAAGTCTGGAGTCAAACTCTAGACTATTGCAGTGGGATTTGAATGAAGTTACATGGAGGCATTTTTGTAGAGCCAGAGTTTCCATTCCAGCAGTACCCGATTAAAGCTTCGCTTCTGACTGAATCCTCAAAACAGGTTTACTGGCAGAACCTGTTAGCGTGTGTATGTCAGTCGAACTTCAGCTCTTCCTGGAGGATGTTTATCGCGTCGAACGCTTGAGCCTATGGCTTTCATCCAAAGCTGTAAAATGAGTCGTAAACTTGTTTAATTACAACTGTAATGCTCTTAAGTTTCTGGTTAAATCATCAAGCTGGTTCTCGTTGTTGAACCATGCTCATCATCTGAAATCGACAGTAGCAAGGACAAGCGCATTGGCGCTTTCGTACCGATAGACGGAAGGACAAAAATCCTTTAACCAGTTTCGCTGTGAGAAGGTCGTCAGACAACACCGACTGAGCATTTGGATAATCGAGTCGACTTTTGCTTTCAATTCAATGTAATAAATTCCAGTTTCACACGATCCTAGTCTGAAGTCTGGGATTAAAACGCGGAATGTGTTTTTCAGGAAACGTGTTACAGTATATACCCTGGGAATTGGGAGGGATTAGCGCAAATGACTTGGTCAATATGTATCCTTTAACTGCATGCAGACATTTTACGCAGTTGACGCTTGGTTCAAGGCATAGTAATGGTATGCTCAATTAAGCATTTGTTCGATGATGGCGACTACTTCAGCTGCTGTTACGAAGTCCCGAAGGCCAGTTCTGTTATTATGCAACGGCTCATAATGGCGAGTGCCCAGAGTTCTACCGTTCTACTCACTACCCCACTGGCCCCAAAGCGATAGTCTCATCATTGTGAGTATATGAAGATAGGGATGTAGAAAAGTTTGAAGGTTAAAATACAACTCTTTGATTATATACACAAGCGGCTTGTTCACACGTGAACTTGTTTCAGCTGTTTGACCGTGCAAAGCGACAGGACTGGACGCTAGTGGCTTTGAGAGCATTGAGAGAGACGCAACTCTTTACATTTAAAAAAGTATTCGCCCAAGTCATACTGAAGTTAAAGTGGCTTGTGGAGATGATGATGATAAGCCCATGTGAGGATTTCATTCTATGGAAAAGTAAGCTACAGGCAGTCCGTAGGGACGTCAATTCAAGTTAGAATCCAGTTTGCCATTAGTATGGGAGCGAGTATGAGTACGAGAATAGGAGCAGTCAAAGGATGGAGAAGAAGAGATACGATAAAGTCGCTTTTTACAAAATGTTGATAGATAACAAACAACAAACGCTATTTAACATGCAGGATGCTCTCGCCAGTTACTCCAAGAACCATGATTAGAGAGCAATTCACCAGAAACTTGTCCAATTTCTGTTGATAACAATAACAATATTGTAAGTTGCAAAAGTAGCATCAAGTGGTCGCTTCTGAATTGACTAGTTCCATACCAGTGAATGAGCTTACATTAGTCTGTGTTGTGTACTATTCCGAATAAAAAAGTTTTGAAGTCAGGTCGGTTGAGTGTATGTATGTAGTTCAAAGAATTGGAGCTGGTGACCCTGGTCTCCACGTTGACGCCCTGGGAAGGATGAAATAGGTAAGCCCAGGTGCACTTATTGCTTTTCTGAATCTGATATAACTTATCGTTGAATGAAATATTGATTCAGAATAGATAGCGAATTATACACGAGTCAGGATGTTGGTGTTGTTCATAAATCGAAGACAGAGGCAGATGACAGGAAGTAAATGTTATTGTTTACATCTGTACGGTTTATATTTACACAATTAGCATCAAACATTCGCTCGAATGTTTGTTTACCTTTTTGAATTGCAAGGCTCTCCCGCCAACGGAGCGAGCGCCATACAGTGAGTAGCTCATGAAACGGCTGCTGGGTGGGATTTGAGCGACGTCCGTTTTCCAAAATAGATTTTGTTTGGGTGTAGAAAATATTTTCGGAAATACTTTGTCTCGAGTTTCGGTATTTTCCTGTCAAAATTATAACGATTGACGATTACAATTGGCAATTGTGAAGTTGTAAGAAATGTTTGATAGTCTCTATTATCTGGGTTTCATTGAAGGAATGGATAGAAGCCAATGGTTGATGTGCTCGAGTTTTGAATTTTTGATGACGGTGAACATCGATTCATTCGCGGTGCTGTCCATGTTGGCTATGAGAATTTCGCTTAGTTGACAGTTTCTCGGGACTTGTGACAGCGTGACGGCTGTCTGAATTTGAAGCCAATGTCTTTAGCTTGAGGAGCGTATGTACGTAGTCTTTTTAATTTGTTTAATTACTGGACTCGGGTGTCATGGAGCTGCCCATGACAGTCAGCACTTTTCGTCGAATATGGACTTTGACGAACTCATAGGTTGCTGTTTTCACAAGAAAGTCGGACATGAAACAACGCTCGCTCTCAAGAGCTGTACGTTTACTCCAGTTCTGAAAAGCCACGTAAGTTTATTGATTTTGACCGACTTTCCTTTCGACAGCTGTCACTCACAGTTGGCCAGGGTTGGTCATGTTTGAAAGTCGGTTAAATTGGGTTCCAGAAACTCAAAAGTACCTTGTAAGTTCATATCTACCTAATGTTGAACACTCGTTTTGTCGTTAAAATGAGTATATATGTATATGATTTTCGTCGTTGAAGTTTCTCGTGAATTCGTTTGTATGAAACCTTCATTCTGGAGAACAGGGATGACGTGACGTGTGCAGACCTTTTGCCTTTAGGTCAGGTCATGTTATGAAGGTTAGGCATAAATCAAGTTGTTTTGACTTCTAATTCGAAGTTGCAAGAACCCGATTAGGAGATCAAGTGTTGATTGATATATTTTCATGGGAATACAGAATCTGAGGAAACATGTCAACATTTTCTTGGGCTATCAAAGGATGATAGGTCACAGGTCGTGATGATTCGACTCGACACGGTTAATGTTTGATCCACCAACCGCCTATAAAACACCTCCTGGAATAATGAAGTTTAGCCTTTGGTTCAGGTTGTTGATTCCAGGCATTCACTATGCAGCAAAATTCGCAACAATGCCGTCTATATGCCCCTTGATTTTGATTCTTTGCTTCTAACGGCTATGCTGCTCGCGTTTCCGGTCAAAAAGAGTCTTCAACACGACACTACTACTAAAAACATGACGTTGCAGCCCATGCAGGACGCCTAGGTCGCTCTTTTCAAATTTCAATATGATTGAAAATACCTGAGGGAACCGTTCACAATTACATATGTATATCTGCACTTCATAACAGCTCCGTTGTGTTGTGTTCCATCTTACTGCACTGTGTGTTTCAAGTTATTTGAAGAAATTGGAAAACGCAATTTCGTTATTTGCTGACATTAGCTTGAATTGAATCCTGTCACGGCTGTCGATCAGCCAGAACTTTGGCTTGACATGAGGTTTAGGCGTATAAATTTATTATGACTCTGACACTCGATATTGATTTTTCTTGTCCGTTTCCGCAAGTGTGATGTGTGATGTATTGGTGGTGGTGGTGGTATCGAGCGGTTTCCGGCCGGACGAGATATCATACGTGTACAAAACACTCGTGGTTTGTCACGTTATAAATATAAATGCAAACATACAAGCACTAAACGAGCTCTTCAACCTATTAATATATGATGTTTTTCGTTTTCCAGTTCTGTTTGGATCCAGTGCATTAGCAGAACAGCTACTAAAAGGATTGAGAGAAAACTGGAAACGAACTGCAACAATCTTTTGGGGATATTTGCCAAGTGGGTGAGTCTTCGGAAGATGGAGAAAAATGAAGTTATTTCTGATGTTTGTTTGCTTTGCTATAAGGCTAATTGCTAATGACTCCGAATGTCTTCCTGAATGCAGAATTGGCACACCAAGTGACAACGTTGAAAGTTGCAGGAGCCATGGAAGAATACCGGTTTGTAGGGTATCCGGTTTCCATGAGTATTTTTACCTGTTGATCCGTATCGTATGAGCCTACGTGTATGCTCCATCCAGGAGCTTTCTCCTTAGCGGGTATATCATTCTCAGAAAGGCTTTACATGCTCAGCAACACACGTCCGATTTTCAGTTGTTGTCTTTCTTTTCCGGATACTCCCGGCTTATACACATGGATGTTTCGGGTTCTTTTGGAGCGAACCGATGGTTCTTTCTCTCTCGTCATTCCTCTCGACTGCCCCTACCTGTGTGTATGTGCCACATTTGAAGGCTATTAGCGAATTGAACGTATTGAATATATATATTGATTAACCCGGTGAGGGACAATTGTCAGTCCGCACGTATGCCACAGCTGGCGTAAGTTACAAGTTGAAGAGCTCAGCTCAGTAGGGAATAGCGGTAGCAGCAGCAACAAAGCCGGTAGCCTGCCCACCGAGCGTCGAAGTATTATACGGCCATTAAGTTCCATTGTTCTGACGACAATAAGCCATTCAGCATCTACGGTGCTAGAATAGCTCGAATTTGTTATCGCACTTGACTTGGAAGTTTTGAAGAAAATATCTTGTCCGGCCAGAGTCTTCAAAGGAAATCTTGAGCACTGAAGCTAAAGGACTTCAAAGCCTTCGATAGCAATTGGGCGGTTGAAGAGCTTCCGTAAATCGTAAGCAATCTTAATTTCTCTAGCCGAGGATAGATTTTGTTTTGCAGGCGGCGATGGTCGATGATTGTCGATAGTCCATGGTGGTTCGAGTAATCAAATATTTTTGAGAACGTGGGACCGAGATTGAATAGGTGTCAGCAGAAACAATTGTTAAGAAGTTTTGAATAGCTTTTCCACTTCGTAGACGAGTTTAGTTTTCGCTGCAAACCTCTATGCAGCACATTATGCGTATGTCTTTGAATGCTGACGTGGCATTGAGCCGTTGCAGTTTTTCCTCATTATTGTCGTTCGAGTTTTCCTGCAAACTGGTTAGAACAAGGAAAACAACTTTATTAGCTTAATCGCCTTGAGCTCTGTGATATATATGCTCAGCGACTGGTCCAATTTGCCCGTGGTCATGTGACGAGAACGAGGCCAGACTTGTCATGCGTGAATGCTGCTACGTTTAGTAGATGGCGCGACGATCACGATAGGATTTCGAATTGCATACTGCGTCTCTTGACTTCTTTGACCACGTAAGCTTATCGAGAATCGCTTCACTTGCCAACACCACGGACCGACTGTTGTCGACATTCTGTCGCAAAAGAAGATAAAGTTTGGTTTGCGGATTAGGTTTAAAAAGCCAAAGGTTTTGGTCTGGAGACATTTGTATGAAGGACGGGGAAAAGAAGGGTTGAATGAATCCAAGTTTGTCCATGCTGATGATAGCAAATTGTTTGTGGTTTCAAGTCGATTGAAGGAAGAAAGGAGCGAGAAAAGCTGCTTGTTTGAACGAGATTAGAGGAAGGACTCTGTGAACGCTGACACGATGTCCATATGTATGTGGTGCAATCGACTTGCTGTTCTGGCAGCCTGAAAGGATTGATAAGGAGTTTGTTGTAATCGTTAAAAGTTAAATACGCAGGCAGACGACCATTTGCCATTGCCATAATACATTGTAAGCTGAAGCTGGAAGCGACGATTAAGCGAATCTTGTGCTTGAACGCTCATGGGCTTTGCATTGCCGACACTGGTTCAGCTCTATTTATATAAAAGTTGGAAGCGCCATCGAGTGCAGTGTGTATTCACATCCGTAGAAAAGTGTTAATAGGAGGAATCAACTATCTTTTCAAGGTAATTTTGACATCACGTCACCTGAGAGAAAGCGGCCGACTGAGCTGAGAATTTTTTGTTGAAAGCCTGTAAAGGAGTTTAAGCCATGAGAGTAATTAAGGCAATACGTATATATCTTTGCAGCATTGAAAGGACGATGTGAGAGCTCTGAGCGTTTGAAAAGTACATATACATATGCGTTGCGGTTACTCTAACGGCACCACAACTTCGTTAGATACTTACTACACTCTAACTTATAGCGTTGATATTATTGTGGCAGAGATGGCATAATATGGAACACACATGTTTTCTCGCCTTCTTCCCCTGGGATAGAAGTTGACTGTGAATGACAGACTGCTGAATATATACTTGCTAATGCACTTAGCTCATGACCGGCCTCGACTGTTTACTACCATAACACAAGTTGCTGGCTGGCTGTAGCGGAAAGTCGCATTTAATAGTATTGTAAAGTTTAATCGAGTAGAGCGCTGACGTGTATGCATTCTTGTCATGTTTATGTGTTGCATAAGTTGTGTTTTTGTTCTTTCCAGGCAAAACGCGGTGCCGCTGAAGAAGGCCATGTGGTGAAGAGTCGGTTTTTACAATTTGACATGATAAGGTTGGTCATCAGATAAATGAAAAAATTGTTTCCAAACCTGGGTCTCTAATTGTTCGGGTTCGCATTCTTCAGGTATCAAGAATCAACGTAAACTTGAGATGAAAAAAGATATTCGACAATCAGCGATGCACTACCCGACGAAAGTGGCGCCCATGTCAAGTGGACGTGCTGCGGCCGAAGTTCGGGTGAACGGCGGGAAAAGCTTCAGTCAGATGCTACATCGGAAATCTAGCGGAGGACCGCCTGCTCCGGCACCACTTTTAGATGATCGAGAAGATCTCTCACCATTGTCAGTGAATTTTAAAGGAACTGTGATAACGGATCTGTTGTACAATCTACATAGGAAAAGTACCAGATTAATAGACACTCATGTGATATGCCAGGACGGCTATATTCCGGTGCATCGATGTGTGTTGATGGCGGCGTCTAAGCTGCTGAGGCCAATTTTGGCTCAGGAAGTAAGTTGAGCTCATAAAACTAAGCAAGATTCATTTGTAGATAGAACTTATTCGAGTATTTTTTATGCCAGGATCCAGCGGAACTCGCATCGGTCTCCTTGCCTGACTACACCGTTCGTCAAGTTCTACCAATCATAAATTCGTTCTACACTGGATCAACGTTATTCAAGCAGGACGCATTGAACGCAACATTAGAGCTTATTCAGTTACTTCAAGCGGATCATGGGACCACGTACACATTTCAGCCAGCCAAGCCCGGGGACGAAGATCTCGAACCGAAGATGAGGCATTACGCAAACACGAGAAGCCACAGCAGAAGGTCCAGCTGCACTTCGAGGCCAAAAAGCAGGAGCTCAGAACGAACTCCGAGGCTGGACCAGATTTGCGGCAATTATGCTGTTGATGAGGAACCAATATTTGTTCCGAGTGAGCCCAACAGCGGGGCTGCGTCGCCTGCGCCCGATTCATTGATATTCGAACCAGAAGATCATTTAGAAGAAGACTTCGAAGAATCGCATGAGGGCACTGACGATCAAGAGGAAGTGGGCGATAATGATGAGTCTAACGATTCCGTCAACTATAATGTTATGTCGGAAATGAACATTTTGGGGCTTGACATTGAAGAAGTTGATGGTGACAACGGAGAGCAAGAAAATGGGAGGCAGACGGGGAGCATGCTCAGTAATTTAGAGATGCCCGCGACAGAGTTCGATCCGGCGATGGTAGCCAAAACAGTCGTGTATGCTGGCGAGGATTCAGCAGGATCGACTTCAGTTCCGTTGGGCTTCGGGGACGACTATGAAGACTCATTTGAAATCAATCTGGTCAACAATGTGTTAGTACGACCCGACGTCCTTAAAGACCATCTCAATAAGGGTGGCTCTATGGAGGATGATGAAGATGATCTCATGTCAACCGCGAGCAGTCCTGGTGGTGAGTAGCCGTTTGTTAGTTCACCAAAATAAATCGATAAGATAAAAGGCGGATGTATTTAATCTTATCTCTTTTATTTTAGAACTGGAAACTGTTTTTGCGCAAGAATCTACCTCTGAAAAGCCGCCACGTGTAATCAATGGGCGACATTATACAGAAATACAAACAACGACATTCGATGAATTCGGCGAACGACCTCAAATTGCTCAAATAATTACTGAACCAAGCGGATCAAGCTCTGAAAGCTGCCGAAATAAAGCTGGTCCGAAGTCACGGATCAAGACTTCAAGCAATGCCAAAGGTGAAGTTTCACAAGGTTTCAAGGTACCAAATGCACCAACGAAGAAGTCTGCTCTTCAAAAAACTCTAGAGATGCCAACTTTTCACCATGCTCGGATCAAAGTGAATCCGGAATCAAAGGCTGCAGAAAAGCAAAAGCGACATGAAGACATTCTGTTCAGTATGCAGCTGCAGGAAAATTTGCTCAAGGGATTGGCTGCAATTGAAGCGGACGGCAGCGACAGCGCTGTCGAAACTGACGTGGAAGATGAAGCTCGATCACCTAGTAAATCTTCGGATAATTGTAAGTTTAGATCATCTCGACTGTACAGACCTTACTGACGAGTTCACACTGATTAAACTATGATTTTTCTGATAGCTCCGCAAAAGCAGATGACACCTTCATGTAGTCTTAACTTAACTGGATCTAAACAAACCAAGGGGCAAATGCAGAAAGACAATCTTCCGAAGTTAGCAAGCAGGACTGCAACGCCATCTAGTGCCACACCACCACCAACAAAGTCAAAGAGAAATCCTACGACAGAAAAGTCAAAGAAGAAAAGTTCGAGTGAAGTTCTGGCTCTTGTAGAAGCTTGCAATCTCGTTGGCGGATTTTTGGGCCCTTCAAGTACACGTTCTTCAAGGTCAACCAATAGGGAGGCACATCCGTCGTCACCAACACCAGCAGCTACAGTTGCAACTACAGTATCGTCTCAAAAAAGCAGTAGAACTTCAAGCTTCGAGAATGACGTTTCAAAAGTAGTTGAGAAGCCACTAAGTCCAATTCTTGACGAAAGGGGGCTGAGGAGGTTGTCACAAACTTCAGAACTGTCATGTTCTGAAACACAAGAAATCCCAGCTCCAGCCAGGAGCAACCTAATTATAGCCAGGCGTTCAAGTAGCTCAAGTACCAACAGCACCTCATCTAGTCGTAGTTCAGTTGAATCAAGGACGCGGTCAAAGTCTAGAGAAAGTCTAGCGAATTCTCCTGCACCAGAAGGCAGTAGATCTCGAAAGAATAGCAAATCTTCTGATGTAACAGAATCAAGTCCGTATCCAGCTGAAAAAGTAAGTCCGAATTCTGACGAAGCTCTAGAGTCTCTGGTGGAGAAAAATGCGAACGACATCATCACGCCGTCAACAGCAACTGTTATAAGCAGTGTTAGTACAGCTGCACCTGAAGTAAGACCGACCTTAACAAAAGGAGCTTTGAAACAAGTCACTGTTGTTGAATCCATTAACCGGAAACGCAGCCAAACCGAAGATGAAGATGAAGCAGTAATAATAGCCAAGAGACCCAACATGGAGAAGCAGCAAGTGGTAGAAATAATTGAAGATGATTTAGATCAACCAGAGGTCGTTAAGGAAACAAGTAAGCGAAGAACAAGCTCCTCCGAGGAGATCCTCACACCACCTTTGAAGGTACATACCGAAGGCCCATCTGAGGTCATCATTCAAAATGCAGAACCGCCAAGCGTATCCGTAGAACCACTCATGGTAGAAGCCGCTTCTGAATGTGCCAAAGAAATCACCACTCCAGCTGCTGAACCTTGTATAGCTGAAGAAGCAGAAATTCGAACAGCTATAGCCAAACAATTGCAAGAGAGCGTCAAGCGCTTGGAAGATCTCGCTGCCAAAGACTACTTCAGCGACCCCGAAACCTGTTCACCTCCTCGGATGCTCGAAAACGCCCCAACTATAACCCAACCATTTGCCCCTACAATAACAGATGTACAGGAGTCTTCATCGGCAGATGTCAGCAACGACGACACGCAAATGGAGGCAGCCGAACAATCATTCCCAGAGGAGCCATCCTCAGGAAACAAATCGGGCGAGGAAGAAGACCAAACTGAAGAAGAACTCAACCGCCAAATTGAGCTCAATATGCAACGTCTTGGGTCTGCAGCGCCAATATTGCCTATCAACAATGAACAACGGACACCAAAAAGCACAAAATTCTTCGAAGAATTCGTAAAGAAAAAGTTTGAAAAGCTGCAAGCCACTGAAGAAACCAAGAAAGACGAAGTATCTACTGAAGACCCATCAGTCGCTGATGTAGAAGATAATCAAAATGCTCACAAGCGCATTCCGGCAAATAGCAATTACGTTGTTGAAGACGATTTCGATGATGGGGCACCAGGAACTACTATAATTGAAGGCTATGAAATTGTGGACTATATTCCCGACGCCGAGAATGAAATTGTCGTTGAGAACGAAGTTTCTGTGGGCGAAGAGGAAATGGCGGATGAGTACAAAATGAGCTTTTCGCCACCACCTACAATGGTGCTGCCTCAGCAGTCAAGACCTGGATTGATCCCTGACATTCAGTCTTCGGGAAGCATCCTTCGCTTAAAGTTGAAACCTAGTCCTGAGATCCAAGCAAATAGCAAGAGTGTTGAAGTTGAATCTCTGTTTTCTGACCCCGAGGAGGAGGAAGAACCTGTCGAAGGCTCAGTGCCATTGTCTCACATCGCTAACGCGCTGGAAGCGTACCCCACAAGAGCTTTTCAGACTGAACACGATGGGCTTACATATGTTATCAGAAACCCGACTATCGTATGCAACCGCTTGAGTACGGAAAAGTTGAAGGAAAAGTTGAAACAGATGAAAATCACTGCTCGTCCAGAATCTCCGCCACCACCTTTGCTGACTAAAGTGATAAATTCGTCACCGTCTCCTCCGAGCAAGTGTGGGAAATCACCTCCAACACTAACAATCTCCATTTCTGGAAACTCTGCATTCGTCAAGAACCGTCAGAACAGCAGTGGACATGGCAGCCATTATCCTCCAAAACTTGATGTTTACGGTCATAAGCCACACCAGGAGTTCAGGCACAGTAATAGCCAGCTAAAACCAAAATCAGCAAGATCACTTCCATCTGCTAGCCTGTCAATATCACCGGTTTCTTTTGGCGACTACCCTGTTGTAGCTCAAGCACAACTACAACCGCCGAGCATCACAGGGAACGATATCGAATGGTATCGGAAACAGCTGAAGCAGTGCCCACATTGTCGGAAGAAGTACAAGTCGCATAAGAACGCCACATACTGCTTGGGACTCCATGGATACCGTCGCTGCATCATTTGTTTGGACTTGCTGAAAAACCACGACACGTCATATGAGCAACACCTGGCCAAGTATCACGAAGTCGCCAAGGGGCTAGTCAACTGCCCGATTTGCAGCCAGCCTTATCATGTTACAGGTCTCATAACTCACGTGGACAGAAAGCATCTGCGAACACCGCCAAACGCAGAGTCCATCCCTTTACCACTGCCAAGTCCTCCATTGTGGACAGTCAGGAAGGACAAGAACAATAAGCCACGGACGTACAATAACAATAACAACAGTAAACGGCCTAAACCTGCACTGCCGAATCTTTTCGAGACTTACAGACCTCCGTACGCTCAGCAGCATTACCAGGTGTACCAGCAGAATGAAAAGCAAGAGAGAAAGCAGTCGAAGCAGCCTCAACCTGCTCAAAATGCATTCCTTCTGAAGTCTTCTTCGCTGTATACAAGCAAAGGACCAATGCTGAGCGATGATGAAGACGAAGAAAACAATCCGAAAACTCTCAGCGGGTACATGACGGAAACTCAGCGAAAACAATTCGCGTTCAAGCTCTTCAAGCCATACGACGCTACCAAAGACCTCGAAGCTGTCATAGATCAAAACATTGTCACGCTTGCGATTGCTAAGAAAGCTTTTGGCATAGTAGATGAAGTTCAACAGGAAGTGGAAGAAATTCCGGAAGAGCAATCGTACGGTGTGTATGATCGTATCAGAGAAGAGAGGGCTGAAGTGGTCGCCGAAATTGCTCAGCTAGAGGCAGCCGCTACCAGCAGTAATGTCAACGTTGATTTTGAAAAACCACCCGGCAATGAATTTGTTCAGCAAGGGTATCCTACATACTCAAACATGACCTTAAATTACTCACAAGAATGGGCGCAGTGTTCTCAGCCAATTCAACAGTCATATAATCAACAACAGGTGGCTTCGTGTAATAACAACTACTATCAACCTCCAGCGTTTAATCAGCAAACATTTGACCAGCAACAGTATGGGACGGGACCTCCTGGGTATGAAGAGCAACAGAACACAACTGGACAGCCTCAGCCGTACTCAACAGCGTACGCTGGTAACGAGAAACAGTACAGCGAGACTTCGGGGGAACACGCGAATGCTGCCCAGCATGGGCGAACGTTGGAGGAGCAAATTGCTGACCAGGACTTTGATACGCCAATTCCAGAAGACCTGAGCCATACAACTGCGACGGAGGAAATTGTGGAAACGGTGATTGAGCCAGAGGAAGTGCGTCTGAATATCGTTGATCCTCCATACTCGGACCAGCAACTGTCTGAGGCAGTCTCGACAATTCAGCCCAACTCACCAGAAGCGCCGTCAAGTCCACAAGGACCAACTCCTGCACAAGATTTCCCACTTGACGAACTAAATCAGCAGGATCAGCCAAGTGATCTCTCCATGAATGGTCAACATTCAGCTGAACTGTCTCACCAAGCGGAATCTTCATTGGCAAAGGCATCCGTTTCTTCAACAAGGTTACCGGACATGCCTCAAATTCTGGAAACCACAGCCTCCGGAATTGCTGGCCAACCACAGATGGAGTACTTGCTTGGTTCCGTTACAGTCTCGGTAACGCGGCAGCGAAGTAGTTCGGTCGATACTATAGTAACGTCATCAGGCACTACAACTACTGCAACCAACTTCAGCGAAAATGCTTCAAAATCTACAGACGACCGCACATCTTCTCCGTCGAAACAGACAGAGCAAACAGGTAGCAACATTGTCCGAAATCCTTCGCCTTCTCCTACAGAAATAGCCGTCACAACCTCACCACCAACGTTGCAGTCTTTACTGGGCGATGACAAGTCTTCAGATTCTTACGCAACTGCAACTTTGATTTACGAAGCTGTGACGCCTACTCCAGAAGACTTGACCGAGTCCAGCAACAACACCCAGCGGTCGTCTTCTGGATCATTGACAGCCTCACAGCAGCCTGTTATAACTACCACCGCTGCCGCCATCATGTCCGCCGCAGTTTCCGACGAGTTTGACATCAGTCGGTACATTAGCACGAGCATCGTGCCCAACCAACAACCAGCCACTGTGAGTACTGCGGAAGCCTCAGTCATCACTTCGCACCAGTCGAAGCGTCATAACCATCATCAGATCGCTGACATCATTCAGCAGCCCAAGAAGCGTTACATCCAGCAGTTCACGGACGTTCCAGACTACCAGGCTTATTTGAACCAAGCATCAGCCTATGGGAATATGCATAACCTTGGAAACATGCACTTTGGAGCCCATCCGAGCGCTTCGTCGTTCTCGTCTCGGCACACGCCGATAAACCTGCACCAATCAGCTGCCCATCACTACGACGCCCTTCCGCACCACCACAGCACCGGCTACACCAGCAGCACCCACAGCCACCATCGATCTTCTGGAGCGTCATCGTCTCACCACCATCACCAACACCACAGCAGCAACCCCTATAATTTGAGTTCCTCAGCAGCAGCGTCATATCATTCTCAACACCTTCAAATCTCTCCATATTCATCATCCACAAGCCACTACAGACATCAAAGTGGGAGCAGTTCCGGTTATCATGGCCGTGGAGACAAAATGCCATCAGCATCTCACCACCATTCGTCCAACATACACGTGGATGAATCTGGAAGCCTCCTCTGCGAGCTGACACCTGTTCGGTCCAGCTATTCCAACTCACTTCGGTATCTGGCTACCAATTCAAGCGCGCTCAAAGCAGTTGGAGCTTCGTCCAGCGCGTACGACGTTTCGAGTGCCACTGCGATAGATGCATCGACAAGACCTTCGCTGTTCGCAACGCCACCATTGGGTTCTCTTCACCATCAGGAAGCTGCAGCAGCCCTGTTGAGCAACCCAATCGGATATACTACTTACAATCCGGAAGACAGCTACCGGAGAAGTGTATCGTCGTCGTCAGCCCATTCCAGCAATTCCGCAAGCACTACCAGCAGCAGTAGCGGCGGCTCACACAGTTCCATGGCTCACCATGACATTTCTCACTTGTCAGCAACTTGGGGAACGACCATCAGGACTGTCGACAGTAACCAAACCGTGAGGCCGTTTGACTACGGCGAGGAATTGGATGGACATGGCCCCAAAGCCAGCATCCAGTGCGAACGATGTAGACAACATTTCCATTTAGCTGCCTTCAATGATCACAAGTGCAATTACTAGTTGAGTGGAATCGAATCTTTGTTAGATTGTTGGGTAGTCCACAAAATGCTTGTCAAGAGACTTGCACACGTAATCATGAATGTAGTCAGAAATCAGTGTCACGTAGTAATTTTGTAATGCTATATTTATCAGTCAGTTAAGAATACAATGTACAAAGTAGATGTCAGATGCATAATACTGGAAATATAAGTCAAGTTACCCGAGTTTTTTTCGCATGTAAACTTTTTCGTTTTCTAATGAGTTGATGCAGACGACGGTTCATCTCATATCATAACCTTCATCTTGAAAACTTTAACGAAGTGTCGCATCTCCGCAACCCGGTTCGGATTTGGAGCATCTGGAAGCCGTTTTGACAGAAGGTGATAACAGTATCGGGGCAAGAGGACACTACAATGCAGTAGAATCAAGATTAACGTTGCAGTAGTTTGCAGACCTGACACAAGTTTTCATGATACCAGAACCTTGGAGACATTTGCCACGGTTCAATGGTGGCAATGCGGCAGATCTTGGTTGTTTTTGAAAGTACATGAGTGGCGTTGGTATTTGGAGGACGAGGACAGGATTGACGGAATGTCGCAATATATTTCCCGAGGTTGATCCCAGTTGAAAAAGAAAGAAAAGAAATCTCAAGTCAGTTTATGTTTTCCTTCAGTAAGTTCAACTCTAGAATCAGAACCGCGAGTTCTTGCTGTGAGATCCAAAATGTCCGCGCTGGACTACGCCAAGTTGCCGTTTTTACGGATGGGCTTGATGAAATTGCGTAAGGTTCAAATTAAATTATTTTTGTATTAATATAATTTCTCAAAAGACTTCAGTAAACCCATTTACCCATTTCCTAACCGAATTTCAGCCGAGCCTGCCCAGCTCCAAAGTGCGTCATTCCTAGAGAAAGAGGCTGTTCCAAAGGAAAAATACATGAATTTGTGTAGGCTTCATCGGCTGTTTCCAGTCCTGTATCAGGCAGAGTTCCAGGTAAGAGCTTCAAATGCTTTTAATATACTATTGAACAAAACGATCACTGTGATTTCTTTTCAGGCTGCCAGTGTCCATGAAGAATACACAAGGGAAGCTGGGAAAAGCGGAGAAAACATGAAACGAAATCGGAATCCTAAAGTTCTCCCCTGTAAGTTATTGTTGTTTTGAAAACGGCGGATTTGTTATTATATTTCTGAAGATATTAATTGTCCTTCTCTTCACCCCATTTGCGTTTAGACGACTACAACCGAGTAATTCTGGAGCCTGACGAATATTATGACCATGATTACATCAATGCAACGCATGTTGATGTAGGCACATGAATATTTCCAACGAGGTTTATTAAAAATACCAAAAAAAATAAATAACAACCTTTGACCTTGCAGAGTCTCATGGCGCCCAAGGAATACATTGTGACACAAGGCCCTTTGGAGGAGACGGTCGAAGACTTTTGGCGAATGGTCTGGCAGGAGCGAGTGACTTGCATCATTATGCTCACCAAGTCCTTTGATTTCACCAAGGTAAAGTGAATGATGAGCGCCATCTGTCATCAGAAGAATATTCGACTTTCACTTAAAATTCCTCCGGGGGTTTATTGCAGAAAATGTGCACTCAGTATTGGCCAACGCATGATTCTGAAACTTATGGACCCTTCAAGGTTCAGATGGAATCAAAGAAGGAGAGAGCTAATTTCCAGGTCAATACTTTGACCATTTGGAGGACAGATTCTCAGGTATATATGTTCAAGTCTTTTCAAAGTTACGTTACAATTTCTTGAACTTCAATTTTTTATTTCTTGCAGGTTGAAGACGTCCGTAAAGTACTTCATTTCTACTATACAGAATGGCCCTCCTATGCAAACGCGTTCATTCCAGCGTTGCTAGAGTTTCGTCGAAGGGTGCATCAGACCAAGATCAACGACGCTGAGCTGGCAAATGGAAAGACACTTGTCCATTGCAAGTAAGCTGCAATGTAATCTCTGGAATCGATTCCATGACCGAATCTTTTAATGTCAAATTGGGTTTGAAGTGACGGTGCCGGACGTTCTGGGGTTTATATTTCCGTGGACGCCAACATTGACTTTTTGGATCGCAGAGGACTCGTCGATATTTTTGGATACCTAAAGATGATCAAGAAAGCTCGGGCTTCCTTGGTTGAGACAGAGGTGAAAACAGTGATGCTTCAAGCATATGTATGCATTACAAATCTTCATGAATTCCGAAACAGTCCTTTTGGTTTTGCAGAACCAAGTTGAATTCATCTACAAGGTGCTGGAAGAATACATGATTTGCAAACACAAGTGGTTCCCTGTGAAGGACTTCTTGGCGCAGTACCAAGCGAAGACTGAGACGAAGGGTCGCCGAAGTGAACTGGCACAAGAATACCGGGTAATACTTTTGATGTTCAAAGTTTCTAGATGTATGAATAACTCTGATTTTTTCTTATTCTGAATTCAAGTTGATTGGTGAACTGACGCCTGTTTACTCGGTGGGCGACTGCGCCGGAAGTTACAGGGAAGAAAACAGGATGAAGAATCGTGACATAACTGTCATAACACGTAAGATTGGAGATTCGCTGATAGCCGTATTTTCGAGCACATTTTGATTGTTTAATTTTCTGCAGCTGACAACTTTAGACCGTATTTGACAACCTACCAGGGGACGCTGGAAACGGATTTCATTAACGCTTGCTTCATAGACGTAAGCAGCTCAAGTATTGGCCGAATAAAAAAACAAGATGCCTAATGAATAAACGTTTTGATTGGACAGACTTACAAGCACTCAAAAGGAACCATAATCACCGAGTGGCCTCTACCGGATACAATCAGCTTCTTCTGGTCCCTCGTTTATGATTACAATGTGAGCACCATCATAGTGCTGTCTGCGCCTGATAATGAACAGGTGAGGAATTTAAAGCAACAGTCAACAGTCTAAATATTTCAAGTTCAACATTTTGAAATTGGGTTTCTAACATTCTTGCAGCAATACCCGCCGTTTTGGCCCGAAGAAAAAGAATCTGAAACGTACGGCCCAGTGTTTACAGTAAACCAGCTGTCTCATAACCACTTTGATTATATTCGCAGTTGGATGTACGAAGTCAACAAGAAGGTGCTGCTGACATGTCCATCGAGCTCTCAGCCTACTGTATAAACGGCATGAAAACTAAATTCATGGTTTTTCCCCAGATAATATCGCTGACCGACCTCATGACTGGAGTGAAAGCGAAGCCAAAACTATGCCAACTGTTCCAGGTCACAAACTGGCCAATGGGCGACAAAATCCCTACAACACCAGCTTCTTTGATCGATTTAATGATTCTTGTGCATCGATGGAACGACCGAGTTGGTGGTGGACCAATATTGCTTATCTCGCAGTAAGTTTGGATCATGATCGAGACTTGGACAATTGCCGCTAGATGCCGCCCTCACTAAAGAACCGTTTGATTTCAGTGACGGCAAAAGCCGAGTTGGTGTCCTAGCTTCAGCCATTTCGTGTATCCAACAAATCCAACAAGATGGCGAAGTTGATGTCTTTACCGTTGCTCGAACTCTTCGGCGTTATCGGCCACGGATTTTGCCAAGCTTGGTAAGCGGAAAGTTGCATCTTTGTCTGAGTACATAATAAGAACCAGTGAGGAGACTGAGTGAATTTGTACTTGTTTTTTGCAGACTGAATACCGCTACTGCTATGACGTGGTTCTTCATTACGTGATTCATTGCCTCAAAAGCCGCCAGAAGCCCAAAATTCAGCAGTAGACAGAATCAATTTTGAAAAAGACATGGTTTATTGTTACGGACGAGAAGAGAAAGAGTTACAATTGCTTGGCTGCTAAATAAAGTAAAGTTATTAGAAAACTTGAATGCGATGATTTTCGCGATCACAAACGAGTGCGTGGCCATTCGAGTTGACAGCGATGCCTTCAAGTCCTTTGAATTCTGCATCGCCGGAGCCCCAGCCTCCAAAGCTTCGTATGTGGATTCCATCGGGGTTGAATATTTGAATGCGGTTGTTTCCAGAGTCTCCGACGAAAATGTAGCCTTGTTCGTCTACTGCCACGCCCCT